>RJWT010017944.1:0-19100 GCA_004365215.1 Cuniculus paca
GTTTCTGGTACAGAATTGTTAAAAATGTTTTAAGTTTCTGAGTAATTGGGGTGCTAAGTGTATCTTTTTTTCTAGCATATGCTCTTTGGTTCAGGTTCTAGACATAGAACTCTTTACCTTTCGAAATCACCTGGGTGATAACCATGCCCCCACCCCCTTTTACTTTTCTTTTTGTAGTACCTAGGACCTTCCCACTGAACTGCGTCTCTAGTTCTTTTTATTTTGAGACAGTGTTTAGCCAAACTGCTAAATTGTCTAGGCTGGACTCAAGGGTGTGAACTTCCTGCCTAAGTCTCCCAGAGTGCTGAAATTACAGGCATGCATACCACAAAAGCGTCTTTAGTTTTAATGAGGTGACCTAAGTTGGGAGTTAGAGGCAGGAGAAACCAACAAGGATTACAACTTCAGCTTCTCCTCGCATCCCCCAGGGTGATGGGACTAGAGATTGAGCTAATAATATAGATTATGTCTATATGATGAGCCACAAAACTCTCCAAGTCCCTATGACATTTTGAGAGCTTCCGGGGTACTGAACACAGGGAGGTGCTGAGAGGAGTGTGCACTTGCAGAAAACATGGAAGGGCCCGACCTGCCCTCATCCTTTGCTCTATACCTCTCTTCCATTTGCTGTTTATATGTATATTTTTAATGTACTTTAAATAAATAGACACAAATGCTTTCCTGTATTCTATGAGCTGCCCTAGCAAAAAGGAGATTGTGGGAACCCCACTGTGTAGCTAGCTGCTCAGTCAAAAGCACAGGAAATAACAGGGGGCATTTGAAGTGGAAACAGATTTGTGGTCCGAGCCTTTAACCTGTGAGATCTGATTCTAACTCCAGGCAGACAAGATCAGAGTGTGGTTGACATCAAGCAGCTGTCTGCCAAGCGGTGACTTTTTGTGTGTCTACAGAATCTAGGCTTGGCCTCTAGACCTATGAGGGGAAAAAGAAAAAAAAATTGCCCAGAGAATGCTGTGTAGCATGATAGAGTTGATTTTTGGAAGACAAGTCTTCAACAAGAAACTGATGATTTGTGAATGTAGAAGATACCAGTGTCTAGAGGCACAGGACACCTTTCTCACCCCAAACACCTTCTGCTGCAACAGGATGTTCACTGAAAAGTAAGGCAAACTTCAGGAGTTTTGCCTTTGTAACATGTCATTCTCTTAGCTAACTCTTGCCCTTCTTCTGATAACCCTTGCTTATTCTATCTATTGTCTCTGATTTGAAAATTACATAATTTTATATTATTTAATGCTTCTTCATGAAGCCAACTCAAAAACTTATGTCTTTGGGTTAAATCTTTATCTCTTACTAGCTAAATCACTTAAGATTCTTTCAAGAAACATACAGAATGGTGTGCTGAAAACAGGTAAGGCAAGGGGATACATGCCAGGACATAAACAGTTTGGAAGCTTAGGCCTGGTAACAGGAGTAGTTCTGTTGCTCTCTCCAGCCTGAGGTGGTGGGAAGACGGAGGCTACTAGGCCCCAGAGGCAGAGAGCTGTAAGGGGAGGCATCTGACAGGAACTGTGCTCTTAGATCAAGACAAGGACCAGTCTTCCCTGGGCCTCCAAGGAGGAAGGCAGGTGAATAAATACCCTGACTTCCTGCTTCTCTTCAAACTCCTGTCAGTACTTCCTGTGGTCTGAAGCCGGTGGGGAACAAGAAGTCAACAGTGCCTGTTGATGTTGTTCTCTGAATAAAACCTTGTGTTGCAGAGAGCAAGTGGAGGACAGAGAATGGATATCAGAGAGCAGGTAGAAGATGGCACAGCCTTCCTCTCATGGTGCACCCACTCTAATCCTCCCCAGAGAGCCTGAGAAACCCACTCGCCCAATCTGCTTGGAATAACTTTGTGGAGCTTGCTTAACGCTTAGTGTCTGATTATTTTTTGTGAAAAGATTTTTCTTAATAAATTAAAAAACTCTAATAGAAATATTTAGATTGTCTATTTGCTTTTGTGTATGTTTGAGTGAGTTTTCAACGAACTCATCTATTTCATTCTGTCTTTTAATTTATTGCATAAGGTTGTTTATAATATCCCTTTTTATCTTTTTCATTACTTGAAAGATCTGTAGTGGTATAGTCTTGTTCATTTCTGACACTGGTAAATGTGTTTTCCTTTTATTTGCTCAGTCTTGCTAGATATTCATCAGTTTCATTAGTATTTTTGAGGAACCAGCTTTTGGATTTGTTCATTTTTCTCTATTATATGTTTTTTATTTCATCCATATCTTATTTTTCTATTTCCTATTTTTTTTACTAAAAATGCTCTGTTTTATCTAGCTTTTTAATGTGAGATTAGATCATTACTCAAAAATTGTACTTCTTTTCCAACACTGAAGGTCAGAAACTTTCCCCTAAGCCTTTTCTGCATAACACAATTTTTTATATTTCACATTTTCATTATTATCCAGTTTTACATGTTTTCTAATGTGGCTTGTGATTTCCTTGTTGACTTATGAATTGGTATTAGTGTGCTATTCATGTTCAAACTATTTTGGAATTCAATAGAAATTTTACTAGAATTGATGTGATTGTAGTTTCTAAACAATTATTTCAATTATTTGAAGTTCACTAAACATCATGCTTTGATGGGACAGCATAATTCTTACCATGGTGAATGTTATATATGTTCTCAGACATAGTAGTAGTCTGCTGTTTTGGGTATAACTTTCTATAAATATCTTTTAGGTCAAGAGGATTGATAGTATTGTTAATAACTTGTATATCTTTGTGACTTTCTTCCTTAACTTATTCTTTCAACTATCGACATGTAGATATTAAAATGTTCAAGTGTAATAACTGATTTATGTCATTTCTTTTGTGATATTTGTTTTTATTTCATTTGTTTTGATATTCTCTTGCTAGGTATATGGACATTTATAATTATTATGTTTTTTGAGGAGTTGTCTCCAGGGTTGGTACCAAGGGGAAATTCCAGCTCTCTGTTCAGGAGTGAAAATTCCCAGAATGTATCTTCCTAGAAATAGGGATGAGATAGCTGTAGCTGCTCAGTGCACACAAGCTGGAAAAATCAATATCTTTCTAGCAGAGGACTTCATGCCTTTGTAGCATGCAGCAATACACTGGAAAGACTTTTCTGACAATGGAGAGCGTCATGGAGGTCAAGCTCTTGCTTTAAATTCCTAGTTTGGACTTGACAGTTTTCTTTTTTAGAGAATGTTGTTCATTAAATAGAAATATATATATTTATTCATACATTTACCACCTGCTTTTGAGGCACATATGTTAAGCCCACATTTTTTATGTACAAACTATTCTTAGTGAATTTTCTAGTGAAAAGTATAAATCATTAAATTTCAAACAAGACTATGCATTTTTTCCTCAAAAGAAACAGACAGCAGAGAAGGAGACCTCCCCAGCCCAGAGCTGAGAAAAGCCACTGCTGCACTTCCTGTAAGGCAAGGTGATTGTAGATGGTGAAGAATATCAGGAATCAGTCTCTGACCTATCTGATTGAATAAAATTATTATCTCCTTAAACCGTTTATATTTCCTGTATTATATTGAGTTTCTTAAACAAGTTAGAGAACAATAACCAAATTTATTCTTGCAGGAAACTGAGGTATGGAAGGCTGACCTCTGTGGCTCACTTTACAAGACAGTGGGTATTGGAGAACTGAAAAGGTGTAGCCGAGCTCACCCACACAACAAAGGCAGAACTTTAAAAAGAACAGATGTCTTCTCACTTTTTTCCACTCTACTGTACTAATTTTCAGACAACCAAAACCTAGAATTCTTCACCATTACTACAAAATAAACAAAAAGCAATGTGGCATCCAGTTAGGAAACAGAAACCACACCAGTCATTTGGAAAAGGAAATTTAATGTGAAGAATTAGCAGGTTAGGTTAGGAAAAGACACAAAGAGATTCTTACGATTAGTTGGTGGCAACCTAGAAAGCAACTACCATCCAGGGCTTAAGGAAAAGTGGATAGGAGAAAGCCCAGATGCTGGGGCCATGAAAGAGGTACATTTTAACAGAGTAAACACACTGCTCTTTTTGGCTTGTGAATTCTTTGGTATGGCAGATGCAATTTATTTCTTATTAGCATATAGTGGTGATAGATAATAATCACATTCACTTTAAAGAATCAGTGTATATACGTATTGAATCTTGATTCTTTTTACTCTCCCATCTCCCTGCCCTTCTATCTCCTCCTATTTCCTTCCCATCTCCACACAGTTTACCTTCCTGTTTCCTATTATCTCTCTTTTATTTTACTCTTTTTTTATTTGTTTGTTTTTTGAGACAAGTCTTGCTATGTAATTCAGATTGATCTTGAACTTGCTGTATCCTTTTGTCTCAGCCTTCTGAGTGTTGGGATTACAGGTGTATGCCACTACACCCAGCTGAATTTTGCTCTTTATTTATATTTTAGATTTCTTATACAAGAGAAATCATACAATATTTGATTTTCTGTGTCTGATTTCATTTAACATTATGGTCTCAAGGTACATTGATTCTTCCATCAGTGACTCAAATTTATCCTACTTTATGGCTGAGTCATACTGTATTGGCAATTGGTACGTAATTTGACATTCTAGAAGCAATTTTATGTTGATGTTTCCTGAATGTGCCACCCGAATATATTATTTCACTAAGGAGAGAATAGGTAAGATATTTGCCCTGAAAGAGTATTTTTAAAAAATTGAGCAATGAAAATAATTGCCACAGTTACAAGCCATGTGCCAGAGGAAACTGGCTGTCACCTCATGGATGCTCCTTGACCCTGGTAGTTGCTGACCGAATCTGCAAAGTTCTAGCCTTTGTTCTCTGGAGATAAAACGATGCAAATTCCTTTAAGTAAGCTGTCATTTCTGAACAAAGAGAAATATTGTGAAGTTACTATGATACAAAATAAGAGTCAAATAAATACAGTAGATACAAGCAGAAGAGAAGTTATGATGGAAGGAATTTATATTTAGCAGGAGTCCACAGTTCCCTTGGCACTTTTCATACCATTCATCTCATTGAATTCTCAAAGTAACTGTACAAATAGGTTAAATATTGTCTCTATTATACACACTAGGAACATGAGGTTTAAGTGACTTTCCTCAATTCTCACACATAAGAAGCTGTGGAGTGGGTATTTGAGCTCATCTCTTTCTGAACCCTTGCTTTTACTCAGTTTTCTGGGAGGTATGTTAAACTACTCATCCAAAGTGAGACACCATTTTGAGACTGAGGGACAAAACCCACTTTCCCTTTCTCAGACCTCAAGCTCAAATGCTAAATCAGTTTGAAGAGCCTGTTAACTAACAGAGAATATGCATAGGAAAGCAAATGAAGTCCTCATCCAGCAGAAATTGTTGAAAACTCTTTGAATGGTTAAAAAGAATCCCAACATAAAATGTGACTCCCAATTACCAGACAAGAGCAGCACCCCTGGAACTCCCTAGCTGACTGAGCTGTTTCTGGCTTCTCTTCTAGAAACGAACTACAAAACTGTTTGAGACAGTCATCTAACTACACTGAAGGACTGTTTCTTCTGCAGCAGATACTATACGTGTTTCACTGGGGCTGTCATTGCTGCTGAGTCACCTGGTGAAGGGACAATTCAAAGACAGGCTCCCACTGATGTGGTTTCCCAGAATAAAGTCACTGTGGTCCCTCAAGAATTCAAACCACTTGTAGCTGCATTCTTTACATTCAGTTTGTAACACAGAACTGTGTAGGTCTGCCAACTCCACAAGCACTGTGCATTTTTGGTCATTAGCACACACTATCTTCCTCATTCTTTTCCCTTGAATGAATACTTTTACTCTGGGATATTTTAGTATGTGCTCCTCTAACCCATATTGTTACCTGTATACAGCCCAAAGTCTTGTTCTTCTTGAAGTAGGAGTAGGTTTTAATGTGGGAGTTGTACTCCAGGACATCTACAGTTGTGTATCATCTCTTCTGTTGCTCCTCTTTCCCTACCACCTATCACAGATCAGTTGTCCTTTGGGACAAAGCATCACCATGGTATGGAATCTTTCAGCTACACACATGCTGAGTAGAGCCAGGGGTACAGTAACTGACAGTGGTCTGAGTCTATTTCTAGGCTGTCAAGGTAGAGCTCCTTTAATTCACTCCAGAAGTCATTCCCTCCTATCCCAGGGGTGACTGCGTTAGACTGAAAGACAAACTACAGAGTCTACTGCAAAATATAATGTAGTAGGTTGCGATTAAATTAGGTTATTAAGTTTAAAGCAAGACTTCTCTATTAATATGGAAAATATTTCCACTTACAGCTCCTTATGAGCTATGTTGACTTTAACAACTATTTATTGCCTCATAGGGCTTTGAGATACTTACACAGAGTAAATACTGAATACCCATTGTAAACAAATGAACAAATGCTAATTGTAAATTTCTATAATTGAATTTAAATAAACTTATAGAATAAAGAAGTGCCTTAATAGAAACACTTAAAATAATATTAGTATTATAATGATAATATTATAAGTATATTTTTGATACATAGAACACAATTTATTATACTCTAATGAAAGCATTAAAAATACATGTATACTAGTTCAGTCTCTGCAATGTGCTTACAAAATATCAACATTCTTATGGTATTCTGGGGACCTTAAAGATGAATAACACACTGAGTTTATGGTAAAGAAACCTAGATACAAATAACACAAAAAAGGAAAAATGTAAAACATGATTTTAACTACTGTGTCTGAAAATCATATCCCCCTGAAATGGGATATCTATTCTGATATTTCAAATTTTAGGAATTCCTGTACCTATCACAGGCAATGACGTCAAGACCATCAATCATGTCTTCCTTTCCAATAAAAAAACCTCTATGATTACACAGTATATTATTTTTCTCTAAAAAACTGTTCCTTCTATATGTATGAGACAACTCTGCACTTTATTATAGACTGCCTCGCCATCTCCCTGAAAAGTTGTTCAGACTACTTCATTAAATGATGTTATTTTATCTAAATAATGTTTATCACCTCACACAAAATATTCTATTTTCTATTAGTTCCAAGTCTAAGGTAACTGATTTATTTTGCACTTTTACCTTCAATTCAAATGTAGACAATTACTGGATCAAATGGGACTGCTAATCCTAGTTTTCTGAGGAATCTCCATAATGATTTCCACAGTGGTTGAACCAGTGTATATGCTGACCAATGGTGAAGGGTTGGTTCCTTTTCCCCCACAGATCCACCAGCATTTGTTAGTTGTTTTCCTGATGTTAAATATTCTTTCTGGTGTGAGATGGAATCTCAGTTTCTTTATTTTAAAGAGAATATAACCAAACAAAATAAAACAGAATACAGTCAATCAAAATGAAACAGTGAATGTGATACAGGACTTCAAAGCAAGACAATAGGAAATCAACAATGGCTACTTTAATACCTCTTGTTATCTTCAAAGTAGCTGTCTATACCATCAGACATAGTAAAATCAAACAAAACAAAACAAAATAAAACCAAACAACACAGAACAATGAAAACAATACAGGGCTTCAAAACAAGATAATAGGGAATTAACAATGGCTACTGCCATCCTTTTTTAGATGTTTCCTCTCCTTTCACTTTCACAATATCTATTGTGCATTTTGTATCCCACTAATTCCCTCAGTTTTTTACACTAGTGACACATCATGATGTTCACCTATGTGATTCTGAACCATTCCATCTGTGAGCATGATCTCAAGTTGCATCCATTTACCTACAAGAGCCTTGATGTTATCTTTCTTTATAGCTGGGTAGCTTTCTGTTGTATAAAAATGTCAAATCTTTTTTGTCCATTCTGTGGTTGATGGGCAAGTTACCTCTGCTTTTTTCTGGTTCCCTATCACATGGAACATTGTTTTTTCTCCTTTGACTTTCAGTCTATGAATTTTCTTTTGTTTTAAATGTGTTTTTTGTATAAAGCATATTGATAGATCCTGTCTCCTGATCTACTCTGCCTGTATTTCTTTTTATTGGTGAATTGAGGCCATTTACATTAATGGTTACAGCCAACATGTAGTTTCTCATCTTTACCTTGCTACTTTCCTGCTCCCTACTTTTCCTCTGCATTCAATTGCCACACTTCACAATCCCCCTCTGCCACTGTTTCTAGGACTGTGGTCATTTTTATCTCTCTCTAAAATGTTCTTCAGTATTCTTTGCAAGGTTGTTTTGGTGGTCATGAATTCCTTCAGTTGTTCCTTGTCATGGAAGTATCTTGCTTCTCCATTAATTTTGAAAGATAGTTTTGCAGGGTACATCAATCTGGGTTGGAAGTTGTTTTCTTTAAGGACTTGAAATAATTCAAGCTCTACTTGACTTGATGGTTTGTGTTGAGAAGTCTGTCATGATTCTGATGGGTTTTCCTTTATAGGTGATCTGTTTCTTTTCTCTAACAGCTTTTAATATTCTGTTCTTGAGTTGAATTTCTGGGATCTTGATTATTATATGTCTGGGTATAGATTTATTTTGATTATGGCTAGCTGGAGTTCTATATGCCTCACTTATCTGTTTGTCAGGTCCTTTTTCTATGCTTGGGATGTTTTCTGTTATTACTTCTGTAGTCTTTTTATTTCATTTGTGTTGACCCCTGCTTTTTTGCTGACACCTATCACTCTTAAATTATTTTTTGGGTCATCTTGCAGCCATTTAATTTTTATTTCCTGGTTCCTTGTTATTTTTTGAGATCTTTTATTTCTCAGTCACTAGCTGCAAACCTGTCTTCAAGATCTGGAAGTTTATCTTCAGTTTCTTTCAAATGGTTTTGTCAGCTTTCAGTGGAGCTCTTTTTTGTTATGAGCAGAATATATTTATTGAGAGAAAGAAAGCTTCCATCTGAAAGAGAGACATAAAGGGTCCTGAGTGGGTTGCCAAAGATTCTGACTTTTCTAGGGACTTTTATAGAGTAAAACCATGAGGTGAGATGGGTCCAAGATGGGGAAAACTGGGAACTTGCAAGACAAATGGGCATGAGATGGGACAGAACTATGGTTGATCAATAAGTTTAATTGTTCAGGTAAAATTGACCAAATCAGGGACAAATGGGGAAGCAAGTCATGTAGCAAGAGAGCATTCTTTGACTCTTCCTGTAGGGTGTTGGGATGGCGGCTCCTGGCTTCCTCAAGGTGATCCATAACTATTTATTTGAGTGTGATTGCATTGTTTTGCCTCCTGTTTTGAGATCTGGTCCACAGTAGGAGGTGTCTGTCTCCTTCAAGGTCACAAAACATCTGGTCTTCTGCACTGGCTCCTTTGAGGGTCTAGCCCTGTCTGACTGTCTATATTTCTACCTAACTCAGCTGCCTATAAGAATCCCCCCTCTGAAGAAGTAACCCAAACTGCCATGAGGGAGAAATGGATGATGACCGATCTGGCTTCTTCAGGTTGAAGGGGATCATAGTTGTTGAATGGCAGTCAGAGATACTCTTCAGAGGTTCTAACTAATGACCCTCAGTAGATACCAGGAATTTTCATCTTGGATGGGCATACAGCTCTAAGTCTGGAGGAGACAAAGCCAATACAATTAAGTATATATGGCCAAATAATAAAATCAACAGAATAATTATGAGTATAGTTAACAAAGATTTCCACCAAGAGGAGCTAGTAATTGCTTTCCATAAGGAGGAAAAGGATAAGGTCCAGGGAACTTTTAGAAACTGACATATTATTGATTTGTCATCTAATATCTTGAACAGTTATTGAGATATTAGCGGGAGAATCAGGAATGTACACACAGTTCTTAGAATTGCATAAGTACTTCGTGTGCTATTGGAATGTCTAATGTCATCCAATTTTGGAGGATTGCCTGTCTCATTAATTTTACTTATTTGTTTAGGAGAAGGAGACCAGCTGTGGTGTCATTTAAAGCCCACTGAGTATTGCTAGTTAAGACCTCAAATATATGTCATATAACTTTTCCTGGGCAAGATTGGTGGATCACAGTAAAAGGAATCTAAAAGAAATCTAGCACATCAGTTATTAGTTTTATCTGTATGATGCCTTGGGGTTTGGCACCTTCCAGGCAAGAACAAACTTTAATCAAAGCATATATAATCAAAGTATGTGTACAAAGGCATGTATAATCAAAGCATGAGCATTAGAGCTGACAGGTAGGTTTAGAAACTGTTTTTAAATTATGCCAACTGTAACCCATTGGCTCTTAGATACTCTTATTGATGGAGTCTGACATTTTGTCATAAAACTCTGTGGAGTTCTTAATTTCTCAGGTATCTCTTTGAATTTGTTTCATGCATTCTAAATCTTTCTTACATTGTTCATTCTAGGTTTCTCTCATTTTTCTGTACTTCTTTATTTTTTTCGTTCTTGTCTTCTTTAGATATACTCAGAAATTCTATTATGTTTTTCATTTCTTGTTTTACCTGAAATAGTATTTTTAATCTAATTTCTTTTATAGCCTCATTAAGTTGTTTCTTTACCTCAGTTGCCATCACTTCAGATACTTCAGGTGTGTGACTTCCATTCTCTTCCATATTTATATCTCCTGGACTTGGTCTTTACGGGTTGGAGGTCAGAGACTGCCTTTTCCTTCATTTTGATATTTTCCTGGGTTTCTCTGGACAAGTGAGTTGTGGGATCATAGGTACTTCCCCTGTTGGCTATGATTTCTCTGAGGAGTGACTGGCTAGTTTTCCCAGTCAGTGCTGGCTACAGGTACTTGATGTTGGCCAATGGGTGCACTGGTGTGTGGCTGGCTGCTGCTTTTCCTGGCTGGAGCTGGTTACTTTCAGGAAGCTCCCTGATGGCAACTGGTGTGTGTGTGAGGGTGGGGCTGGCTGTTATTTCTCCCAACCCTCACTGCTTACCAGTGAGAAGTGTCCCTGATGGCAGCTGGTGTGCACATGTGGGCAGGGCTGACTCTTGCTTCTTCCATGGCTGGTTGTTGCTTCTCCCAACCTGTGTTTCTTACTGGCAGAAAGTGTCCCCAGAGGCAGCTCATCTCAGTGTTGTTTAATTTGCATTTCTTGAATAAGCAGTGATGTTGAACATTTTTTTCATATATTTATTTCCTAGTTGTACTTTTCTGAGAAATGTCTGTTCATCTCAGATGCCCATCTTTGGATTGGACCTTGGAATTTGGAGGGTCTAATTTTTTTTCAGTTCTTTACGTGTTCTAGATATTAGTTCTTTGTCGAAGAACAGCTGCATAAAATTTTTCCCACTCTGTGTGGGTTTTCTCTTTACTCTGTGCAAAAGTTTTGTTGTGCAAAAACTTTTTAATTAGATGATGCTATGGTTTGTATCTAGGTGGTCCCCCAAGCCTCATGCAGTCGTGGAGGTGTCTGAATCTAGTGTTTGTGATTTTTTGTTGTCTAGCACTGGGATTAGTGGTGTGAGTGCTGCACCTGCCCAGGGGTGGAGCTGGCATACAATATAGGGAGGGAAGAAGGTGTGTTTTGCCCCTTTTAGCCCTGTTCACTCTTGTTACTTGCAGGCTGCCATGAATGGCTGCCCCTCAGCCATGCCACCCTGCCTGGGAGCCAGGTGAGTATGGACTGAAACATCCAAAAACTGTAAGAAATAAAAATTTCCTTCCTTCATATTGGGCATCAGGTATTTTGTCTCAGCAATGAAAGAAAAGTAACCAAGACAGATGAGATCCCAGTTGTTGGCTCTTGTGTGATTGGGGTTTTTCCATAAAGGCTTTGCCTACACCTATGTCTTCCAGAGTTCTACCTATTCTATTTCCCAATAGATATTGTGAGATAAGAAGAAACAGATCAAAAGGAAAAGGGAAATAGGGAGGAGGAGGGGGAAAGGAAGGAAGGGAAAGAAAAAAATGAGAAAATAAGGATAAAATGAAACCTGAGCTTTGTGAATATAAAAGAATGGGATTTGAAAAGAGGGGATGGAAATGGGAAAAAAAGAAGAATCAAGATATATCATGTACAAATACAAATTCCCTATAATGAATGTGGTCATTATGTATACCTAAATTGTGCCAATAAATTTAAATAGAAAATAAGGAGGCTTAACACAGCAAAAAAAAAATACAAGTATAAACAATTAGTCTGAGTCCATTATAAGTCCTGCTAAACAATGTGAAATAAAGCAGAGTTTCCTAATTTTTCTCTTCTATCATATCACATGCTTTGGTTAGCTCTCTGCCAATGTGATTATTAATAACACTAGATTAGCAGGAACACAGGTGCTTTTTACATGATTGATGGCTAAATATTGCTAAATATCCCTAGGAAAACATTACCTCATATGAGGAACAAATTTATAACCACAGTTCTATTTAACACATGAATTCCATAAGACATTTGTCTTTGTTCTTCCTGAAGATTCCTGACTACTTTCTTCCTTATTTTGCATCTCAAATAAAATCTGTACATAACTATAGATCAGTGCTATGCAATCAGTATATCACACTGGATCATATCTTCATGATGTGGGCATATTCAGAACTTTTGCTTAAAGACAAGTTATATATTTTGTTACCATTTGCACACTCTGGGACAGAGATCTAAATGTTATATGATTTGGATTCAAATACTACGACTAGTAGACATGACTGCTCAGTGCACTGTGAATGGGTATATATACTAGCTGTCCATAGTATGATTATTAATGGGTTCTATGATTTTATTCCTTTGGAAAATGGTTTATCACTTTATCCTTGTAGTCATTTTTAATGAAAAGAAGCAAACATAAAAAGTATAAGCATACTGTATATTATTAGACTATCTTGTCATTCCGAGACCCCTTCTCAGTGTAGATGATATTTTATTTACTTTCCTCCCTCTTTTGAGTTCTTTTACCTTATCTCCCACACCAGAATACCCAGGAATCTGGAACATCAGAATCTTATTTTTTTATACTGCTTATGACTTCTAGGTCATATTTTGAAAAGTAATCATCACCACCTTTAATTTTAAAAATGTCAAGTCTCCTTTTCTTTCATATTGGTTCTTTCAAGAGTCTATTAGATTTTTTTCTCTTAAGGTTTTTATCTTCTATTGCTATCAGATTTAAAAGTCAGTTGTAAGAGCCTTTGGCCAGGAAATTATTCATATCGTGTTCCAAATCCTGTTATGTGGGCTTTTTACAATCAAAATTGTTTTACCTTTTTTGAAATGGGAGGAATATAACCTAAAACCTATTTCTTTGGTCCAAAGTGACTCTCAGGAAAGGGTGAGTGGATCTCAGTGTTGATCTGTGTGTGCAGTGGTGCTAGAACTAGAAACTGGTTGAAAGTAGTTGAAGCATAACACAAGGGACTAAAAGGATAGAGGATGCTGGTAAAGTGGTGGAAAGTGATTCACTTCACTTTTATAAGGAGATGAAGTTGTCAGTATACTGAACACACCAATACTGAATCAATTCAAAGGAGAAACTAGCTTTGAATAGTCCTCTACAATCAACTGAACAGAAGAATTTCAGATGCAAGAGTGTATTTCCTGTAAATAGTAGCCTAACGTCTACTTACATGTACCTTGAATTATCTTAGACTTATCTTTGTCAGAAAGAGTGCAATCTGGCCTTTACAATTTTCATTAAAATTATATCAATCAATCAGTAATCTCAATAGACTTTTACTGAAATCTCAACAAATTATTAGATCTATAAATTTTACTGGTCTGTCACACTTATATACAAAATTGTATAACCATGACTCAGTGACTTCAACACTGATATTCATGATGCTCCATTTTGAAATTTGTTTATCTCCTGATTTCTATAACCTATATCCTCTTCTACTACAATTGTTTTGAGCTCCAGTTAAGAACTCATCATCCTTATGGCTATGGCTAATAGATATGGTTGTTATTATCTATGGCTAATAGATATGGTTGCTCAATGCAATGTGAATGGTTATGTTTAATAACTGTCCATTGCACAATTATTAAAGGAGTCTATGATTTTATTCCTTTGTAAAGTGGTCTATCACTTTATCCTTACAGTCATTTTTAATGATGTGTGATCATGAAGGATAATAAACTCCATGCTCTGCTGTCTAGAATCTAGAGTCTCAGAAAAACCAGTTGTGTAGCATTAGTCTAAGTCTGAAGGCCTTGATGATCTAAGAATGAGATGGCTAATAATCTAAGTTCCAGTTCAAAACAAGTAAAGACCAGCTGAAGCAGTTAAACACAGATAGCAAATTCTCCCTTCTACTACCTTTTTATTCTATTCAGATCATCAGGTAATTAGATTATACCCATTCACATGAGGTAGGACAATTAATGTTACTCAGTCTATTCTACCAGTTCAAATGCTAATCTCACCCAGAAATGCAGACTAAGAAATAATATTACCTGAATGTCTGGGTACCCTGTAATCCAGTCAAGGTGATATGATATCTACCATAGACTAGTATAATCAGTGTTCAATAGCTGTTAAACAAAATAATAGGCAACACCATTATCTGTCACATTAAGACTGTCTTCACTGAACCACAGAGCTTGTCACCAGCTTCTGTCCCACAGTTCCCATAGTTTAGAGCAGCAGGATCTTTCAAAACTAAGTATGTTCAATTCCTAGTGTATTAGATGCTGTATTTAGAAACATGATTGTTCTTCTGCTCACTCCTCTGACCTAAGCAAATGAAAAACTTGCAAATCATATGATCTCTTGGTCAAATTATATAAAGGTTTTAAAAAAAACAAAAGCAAAATCTTTGGGGTTAAGTGTGGATTGCATGTTAAAATGTGCACTTTATTTCTTTATGCCTCCTTAGAAAGAGTTGGAAAAAGCGTACCTACTTAAAGTTTAGCTAGTCTGCAAAATGAATGCTTGGCTCACACAACTGGGACCAATTCTCATTACAGAGTATTCAGCAAATACTTAATGAGCATCTACTCACCTCTCCTAAAATGGCTACACAAAATTGATTATAAACTTTGCTCAACTTCAGATCTTCAGGTCAAGTTTAATCCAACACTCCACAGTTTATGTAGCCTGGGGATTACAGGCAAGGAGCAACTCTTACAGCAGACTTAGCCTAATTTCAGTGTTTCTTCTTCTTGTTTACTTTCATGGTTGTGGTTTGGAGGCACTTGGAATCTTACTTTTCTTGTCAGAAAACCAATTTATTTGGGCAATTAGACTTGATCTTTTTTTCACACGAGGCAAAACCACCTTAGGGCCTCCCATTAATCCTCTGATTGGACAAAGTATGATAGTTTGAATATATAATTCATTCTGATGGAATAAATTAGCTACAACTGGTTGGATGCTTATTCTTTGTCAATAATGGACTTACATGTGTCATCACTTTTTTTTATGGAGTCTTCATATTTTTTGGCTATATTAGTATTTTAAAGTGATACAAATGATGGGCCTAAGAATTTCTTCCATTTCCCCTTCAGTTTAGCAAGACTTGGTGCTACTGGCTAAATCTTAGCTTATGATCCAACAGTGCTCAGCTGCATGAGACCTCTAGCTCGGTGGCCTCTAGCTCACACATTCCCATTAAGAACTTAGGCAGCTAGAAAAATAAGGAAGAGATATGTTTATTCCCTATGTTGGTAATTTAATGCCTTAGGGTGAAGTGAGTGAAAGCCAGACAACCTTTCTGTAAGTTCTTCTGGATGGGAACTGGCAAAATCGAGAGCTGGCAACTTTCTATCATGGAATATCCATTAAGCTTGTTTATCTCTGGAAAAACACTGCTCTGTTTCCATAGCCTGCTGTTTGTCAGGGAGTGGTGCAAGAGCTCATCTTCCAGTTCATGGAGAGGATGAGCTTTCCAGCTACTGGAAAACTCTTCCTGAGGTGGTTCTTCTTTGTTCTGAGACAGCAGGTGATATGCAACAGAATAAGATCTGGACACAGGTAAATGATTCTTAGACTCTGGTAACTGCAGACCTGCTATGGCTACAGCTTGACTTCCTCAGTTTATGGATGGTATTTGCAATTTGAAAACTGAAGCTGAGTGTAAGAATTAAAATCTTACCTTGATTTCTGGTTTGTTCTTAATACTATGTCCCAGCTCTTGTTTCTGGATGGTGGAACCTTTTTCTTTTTTTCCTTTGTGGTGTATTGTATACTCATGTGTGGCATGTTGGCACATTCAAAGCTATAATGCACATTCATCTGTCTTCAGAGCAAACAGAGTGGTGTTTTATGTTCATTAATGAAATAATCTGTAGTAGAATCCTAAAAGGAAGAGTTCAATCACACTTCTGAAGTGCATTATCAACAGTAACACTGAACACAAAAACAGATTATAACGTGCTTTAAAATCACCAGATACAGCAATCTGCAAATAAGAAAGCAAATCATTTTCTTAGGTAATTAACTGTTATTTCATCTTAAAACAGTTGTAGAGATGGATGGGCAAAGATGTTACTGAATCTGATGTAGAAATTTTTAGTTTTCTAATTTAGATGTAATTAATTTATAAATTTGTATTTTTAGAAAATATATTGAAAGTGCTTAATTTAAAAATATTTGAATTAAAAAATACAGACTGGAGAGACAATATGATAGTTATGCACAGTCATGGATCATTTAATGACCAGGGGACATGCTAAAAAATGTGCCATTAGGCAATTTCACTATTGTGTAAATATCATTGAGAACTCACAGAAACCTGGACAGCTGAGCCTACCATACCCTTTACAGTTATACGATATATACCATCGTATGTGTGGCCCATGGTTGAGTGAAACACTGTTATATGGGATATGATTATAGTTTGTGCCCCAGTCCTTAATTAACAGAGATTGACTCTACTTTAAGCAGTACTTCTTAGGAAAATAATTTACAGAAGAAGATGCTGTAGAATTCTGTAGTATGTTGCTTATTGATCATTATATCTGAAAGTTCCTTCTTATACCTAAAGTCAATCCTAATATCATATATTTCAAATATAATTTTCTCTAATAGTTGAAATATGAAACCTATGTGTAATATAATTAAATACAACATAAATATAAATTATAACTGTGTATAGTGTCACCTAATAGTCTTAAACTAAGTGCAATATTAGCAGGACCATATTTTTCTTTCTTTTCTTTTACTTTGAAAAGAATACAACCAAATAAAATAAAACAGAGTGCAGCCACTCACAACAAAACAATGAACATGGTACATGACTTCTAAACAGGGTAAAAAGGAATCAATAATGGCTATCATAATGCCTCTTGTTATCTTCAGTATAACTGCCCATAAGATCAGGAATAAATAAAATCAAACAAAATAGAACAAAATAAAATCAGTAAAAAACAAAACAAAACAAAACAAACAAAGCACAACAATGTAAGCAATACAGAGCTTCAGGATACTAGCAAAACAGCAGAGGCTACCATAATGTTTTTGCAATATTCAGAATAGTTGCCTACACCTTCAGACATCATAGAATCAAACAACACAGAATAGAGTAAAATCAATCAAAACAAAGCAATGAAAGCAATACAAGGTTTCAAAACAAGATAACTGGACATCCTCAATGGCTGCAATTATATATGTTTTTATCTTTAAAATAGCTGTCCATGCCATCAAGTATAATAAAATCAAACAAATCAGAACAAAATGAAACTAATCAGAACAATGAAGACAATATGAGTTTCAAATATGACAATAGATTAACAGTGGTCACATCCTTCCCTTTTTAGATAATTCCTCCCATTTGACTTTCCCAATATGTATTGTGCATTTTGGATCCCACTAACTCCTTTAGTTTGTTATACTAGGGAGACAACACAAAATTCACCCATGTGACTCTGAACCATTTCATCCATGAGCATGATCACCAGTTGCCTCTATCCACCTACAAAAGCCTTGAGGTTGTCTTCTTTTATAGCTGAATAGGTTTCCACCACATAAAATGCCATGTCTTTCTTATCCATTCTGCAATTGATGGGTAAGTTACCCCTGCTTTTTTTTCGGCTCCTTGTCACATAGGGTGTTGTTCTCTCTCTTTTGATTTTCAGTCTATGAATTTTCTTTCTGGTTAAAGTATTTCTTTTATAGAGCATATTGATGGATCCTGTCTCCTGATTCACTCTGTCTGTGTTTCTTTCTATTGGTGCATTGAGGCCATCTACATTAATACTTATGACCCTCTTGCACTGCATTGTCTCTGCTATGCTATTTTCCTGCCACTGGCTCCCTATTTTTCCTCTCCATTCAATCAACTGGCCCCACTTGATGGTCCCCCTCTGACATTGTTCCTGAGACCATCGTCCATTTTCTCTCTTTCTAGAATGTCCTTTAGTATTCTTCATAGGGTTGGTTTGGTGGTCATGAATTCCTTGAGTTGTTCTTTGTCATGGAAGTATCTTGTTTCTCCATTAATTTTGAAAGAAAGTTGTGCAGGGTACATCAGTCTGGGTTGGAAGTTGTTTTCTTTCAGGACTTGCATTACTTCACTCCAGCCTCTTCTTGACTTGATGGTTTGTGTTGAGAAGTCTGCTGTGTTTCTGCTGGGTTTTCCTTTATAGGTGATCTGTTTTCTCTAACAGCTTTTAATATTCTGTTCTTGAGTTGAATTTCTGGGATCTTGATTATTATATGTCTGGGTGTAGAATTATTTTGGTTATGGCTAGCTGGAGTTCTATATGCCTCATTTATTTGAATGTCACTTCCTTTTTCCACGCTTGGGAAGTTCTCAGAAATTATTTCTGTAAATAGGGTCCTGATGTCATTTGTCTTGACCCCTGCTTTTTCACTCACATTTTTAATTCTTAAGTTATGTTTCTTTGAATTGTCTTGCAGCCGTTGAATTGTTACTTCCTGAGTTCTTGTTATTTTTAAAAGATCTTTCCTTTCATAATCACAAGCTGCAAACCTGTCTTCAAGGTTTGAAAGTCTATCTTCACTTTCTTTCAAGTGTTTTTGCCAGCTTTCAGTGGAGTTTTTAATTTCCTGGATACCTCTTTGAATCTGTTTCATGCATTCTAAATCTCTCTTATATTGTTCATTCATGGTTTCCCTCATTTTCCTATGCTCCTCTATTTTTTTAAATGTGTATCTTCTTTAGTGATGCTTAGTAATTCTTTTATTATGTTTTTCATTTCTTCTTTTACCTGGGATAGAATTTCTGTTCTAATTTCTCTTATAGTTTCATGTAGTTGTTTCTTCACTTCAGTTGACATCACTTCAGTCATTTCAGGTTTGGAATTCTCTATCTCTTCC
>RJWT010017945.1:0-19101 GCA_004365215.1 Cuniculus paca
ATGGGTGCAGATTTCTATGGGTCTGGTTGCCCAGTCCCAAGCTGCACAGCTAAGTGGAATCTGCTGTGCTTGCCCCAACTCAAGCCGGGCCCAGAGCAGCCGCCCCCATGCTGCTCCTGGAGAGCAGGCAGGGTGCAGGCAGGACTCCAGGGACACCCCAAATGTCCATGGGTGATGGGGGATGGACACAAACTCCCACCAGTCTCCTGGCAAAGTCCCAAGCCTCACAGCCAGATGGAACTCACTGGTCACGCCCTCAACTCAAGCCAGGCCCAGAGCAGCAGCTGCTGGGCCGCCCCAGGAGAAAGGGTGGGGTGAGCAGCCTCTCGCTTTGTTGGAGTGCTCTCTCAGCAGAGCCTGCCTCTGCCTTCCCTCTGAGCTCCTTACCAGCAAGCAGCATTTCCCTTTGTCTGATGGAATGCACTCTGAGCAGAGCCTGCCTCTGCTTTTTCTCTGTGCTGGTTACCAGAGAGCAGCTGCTCCCGTTGTTGGAATGCGCTCTGAGTAGAGCCTGCCTCTGCCTTCCCTCTGAGCTGGTTACTGGAGAGCCCATTTTAATTTTTAAATACTACTCCTTTCTTTTATTCTGCCCCATTCCACTTTAAAATGTAAATCTATTTTTTCAGATGATACATAAAAAAATAAAAATCATACATATTTCTGCATACCAAGTGATATTTTGATATATATGTACATTGTTCAATATTAAAATGAGGTTAAATGTGTGTCTCCTCAAACATTTAACATTTTAAAAAATTATATATTTTTATTGTTTATTGGTACAATTTAGATATACATAATGATCACATTCATCATAAGGAACTTGTACCTGCACATAATAAATCTTGGCTCCTCTTTCATTTTACATTCTCCTCCTCTCCCTTCAACCCCTTTTCCCCTCTTTATTTATAAAGCTCTGTTTTAATTTTATCCTTTTTTTTATCATTCCCTCCTCCCATTTCCCTTTCTTTTTGAACAATATTTTCCTGTTTCACAGTATCTATTATACTTTTTGGTTCTTATTTACACTTTAAGTCTCATACTAGAGAGACAGTGTAATATTTACACATATGTGTCTGATTTATTTCACTTAAGAATATCAAGAATATCAAAGTCTCAAGGTCTATCCATTTAGCTATAAGTGTCTCAAGTTTATCCTTTTTTATGGCTGAGCAGTACTTTTTTTATCCATTGATCAATTGATGGATATTTGGGCTGTTTCCAAGATTTACCTAATACAAATCCTGCTGGTATAAATATGGGTTCACATATATCACTGTGGTAACATGTTTTGTATTCTTTTGGGAAGATACCTGAAAGGGAAATAACTGGGTGAATTGAGACCTTTAATCCTAGTTTTTTGAGGAATCCCACACTGATTTCCACAGTGATTGCATCAGTCTACACTCTCACCAACAGTATAGAAGTGTTCCTTTTTCCCCAGAGCCCTGCCACAACTTGTTATTGGTTGAATTCTTATGATAGCCATTCTTTCTGAAGTGAGATGGAATCTCATTGTTTTAATTTGCATCTTTAGAATGATCAGTGATGCTGAACATTTTTTCATATATTTTCTTGCCATTTACACTTCTTCTGAGAAGTATCTATTCATTTTGGATGCCCACTTTGGGATTGGGTCTTTAAATTTGGGTGGGAGTTTGATTTTTTCTGATTTTTTATATGTTCTAGATATTAGCTCTTTGTCTCAAGAACAACTGGTTAAGACTTTTTCCAATACTATGAGTTGTCTTTTTCTCTGTTGGTGGTTTCTTTTGGTGTGCAAAAGCTTTTTAATGAGTTCCCAGTTCATGATTGCTTATGATAGTTCCAGTGCAATTGAGGATTCATTCATTAAGGCTTTGCCTACCTCTATGTCTTCAAGAGTTCTACCTGTTCTATTTTCCCACAGATTTAGTGTTTCTGTTTTAATATTTAGATCTTTGACCCATTTCTATTTTAGTTTAGTGCATGGTTGGAGATATGGGTGTAGTTTTAGTCTTCAGCATGTGGAAAACCAGTTTTTCCAGCTTTTTGTCTTCATACCCTCTTTTCCTTCCTTGTTCCTGCAAACTTTTCTTCTCCTCCTCATTTTCGATGGCTTTATTTCCACTTATTTTCTTTAATTCTTCTTAAAACGTCCCTTTTCTCTTGTTTCTCTCCCTTTTTCCTCTACCTCTTGATCCCCTTCTTATTTGAAAAAAATCTTCCTACTTCCAAGTATCAATCTTTTATTTTGCTCCTAATATTAATTTATTTCTATTAAGTGAATACAGTGGTACTCTGAATACACAATTCCTGATTATTAAGGGAAGCTTCTTCTTGTCATATTATAATATCCACTGATAACTATTTAGTGACAGACACCTTCCCATGGAATAATCTCACTTTCAGATCAAACCAAAGCCAAGCAGACAGGTATCAAAGAGACGAGAAAGTATTTGACATTTCAGAACTCCACTGTCATGAAAGAGCAGCATTGCAGCCTGAGTCAGCAAGGCTTCCCCTAAATCTTAAAGTGGCTCTGGAACTGACATTACACTTTCTAATACAAACCAACAAGCATGTAATGCAAGCATCTCAAGTTCAGTTTCTCAAAGACCAATTTGCCATTTCTTTAAGGAACATTTAAATGCAAAAGAGAAACAGAACTACTAAAAAGAATACTTTTAAAAGGCTCAATTGGCCAGGTGTGAGTGCATACTTTTAATATAGTAGTTGAGAAACTGAGGCAAGAGAATTGTAAGTTTGAAGCTAACCTGGGCTGTCCAATAAGGTCAAGGCCAGCCTGAACTGCATAGTGAAAACCTATCATTAAAAGATTTGTTTTTCTTAACTTTATTTTACCTAACAAAATGTGAAATATTTTAATTTGTAACAAATATAAAATTAGCAGATATTTTATGCACTTTCTATGTCTTTTACATTTTTTTATTATTAAATCTGGACAATTGAAGATCTCTGAATGCATTGAAGACTTAAACATAAGATTTGAAACTGTAAATCTCCTGAAAAAATGCATAGAGGAAAAGCTCCATGACACTAGAGTTGGTAATGATTTTTTTAGTCATGACACCAAAGGTACAAGCAATAAAAAAAATGAACAAGTACAACTATGTCACACTGAAAAGCTCCCACATAGCAAAGAAAATGAAAAAGTGAAAAGGCAACTTATGGAATGAAAGACAGTATTTGCAAGCCATAGATTCTACCAGAGGTTAATATTCAAAGATCATAAGGAGTTCTCACAAATCAGTAATAAAAAACCCTCAAATAACTCAATTTAAAAACAGGCAAAAATCATCAGGGAAACACAAGTCAAAACTGTGAGATATCATCTTACCCCAGTTAAAATGTCTATGATAAAAAAGCAATAAGAAGTTGGCAAGGATATAGAAATTGAAGTCTTATACAGTGTTTGTAGGAGCATAAATTAGTATAGCCACTATGGAGAGCAAGTTGGAGGATGCTCATGAAACTGAAAATAGAAATACTACATTATCCAGCTATCCTACTTCTGAGAATATAAACAAAAAAGGAAATCAGCATTCCAAAGAGATACTTGCTTGCTCATTTTTACTTCAGCAGTATTCATAGGTACAGAATCATTCTAGGTGTCCATCATCATGAATGGTTAAGAAAAATGTGCACAGACACACACACACACACACACACACACACACACATTCATCCATAAGGAAGATTGAAATCCTGTCATTCACAAGAAGATGAATAAAACTGGAGAACATTGTGCTAAGTGAAACAAGCCAAACAGAAAGATCAGTGCCCTGGTGTTTCATACATATAGTAACTAACAAAAGATGACCTCAAAATAGAATAGTGATTACTAGATATTGGGAAGGGTACAAGAGACAGAAGGGGGAGGGTAAAACGATGGTTGGAGATGATTGGATATGATCAGTGCATACTGATGTATGCATGAAAATATCACACTGGACCCCATTAATATGTACAATTAGTATGTTAATAAAATAAGATAAAGTTAACCTTGAAAAAAATGTAGAAAATGATTGAATGGACATTTCTCCAAAGAAGACATACAAATCACCAACAGGTATGTAAAAGAATGCTGACTATCACTTGCTATAATGGAAATTCAAATTAAAACCACAATAAGATCAGGATGTTGATCCTGATTTGTTATTGTCATTGAATTAAGAAAATCCTAGTAGTTTAGTAAAGTATGCTTCTAAGTGTGTCTGGGTAGGTCAGGGGGGTATGACCCTGGATACAATTTGTGTTTCTTAGCTCATTTCTCTCTGATACTATTCCCCTGATCTACTTTCTAGCTGCCACAAACTAAGCAGCTCTGTTCTGCCCTGCCCTTTCATGTTTTTACCTTGGAGCCAGGTGAAAATGGACTGAATCTCCTGAAACCATGAGCTAAATTAAACATTTCCTTCTTTAAATTGTATGTATTGGGTGGGCATTCTGTCTTGGCAATGGAAAATCTAACTAATACAACCCCAACTATTAAAATGACTTATTAAAAAACCCCAAAAGATAATAAATCCTTATCATATGGAGAAATTGGAACCAGTGGTACTCTATAAGTGGAAAAGTTAAAATTGGTGCAGCTGGTATGAAAGCAGTATGGATACTAGTTATGGTTGACACATTGTGTCGACTTGAGAAGTTTAGAAGTTTAACTGAGAGACTCAGCATAGAGTCAGGGTTCTTACTTTGTAAATAACCTCATCCTGTGCAAGAGGAGGGCACAGGGATTTTGTGAGTGCTACACACCCCTGTGGGGGGCAGGGCTGTGTATGTACAATATAAGAGAGGAGAAAAGGCTCATTTTGCCCTTTTGTGCTGGCTGCTGCCTTAAAGTGTTGCCCCAGTGCCACGGCATTCTGCCTTGGAGCCAGATGATTATGGACTGAAATCTCCAGAATTTGTAAGCTAAACTTTTTCTTTCTTCATTGTGGGTGTTAGGTGCTTTGTCCCAGCAACAAGAGAAAAGTAACCAAGACAGAATTTGGTACCGGGAGTGGGGCTGTTGCTGTGACTGTACCTGATCATGTGGTTCAAGAGTCTTTGGAAATGGCTTGTGGGAAGGTTTGGAGATGTCACCTGAAAGAGAAGCCCTGAAACATCTTAGGCTGTTCTGTAGAGGAGATTCTGGTCAGAGCTCAGAAGACCAGAAAGCTGATAAAAAATCTTGCTAGTAAAGCCCAGGCTTGGAAGGTTTCTGCTGGGAAGGACTGTGTTGGGTGCTGGACTTGAGATGATGTGTGTTATGGCTTGGCAGAAAGTTTTTCTGCATTTTGTTCATGTCCAGAGACTTTGTCTGAGACTAAGGCTAAGGATGCTGGACTAATTAATCTGGCAGAAGAAATTTCAAGGCAGTCAAACATTGAGGCTGCAGCATGACTATTGTTGGGGTTTTTTTTAGCAAGATTTATGTTGTGAATCAAGAGTAAGGAGCCCAGCAGAATGATTTAAAACATTGTGAGTTTAGCAAGAAAGGAAGCTCCAGTAAAGTTGTGGACTGTAAAGATAGAGCTGAGATCTCCATTGCTAAGAAGGAACAGAAAAGAAAAGATGGCCTGTGGGCATCACTGAAAGAGGCAGTGGGTTTCCACACTTTGCAGCCTCAAAACTGCAAAAGTGAAAGACTTTGCTTTAAGGAGAAAGCCACAGAGCACCATGTTCCAGAATGGCAGTGGCATAGAGAATCTGTTCCTCAGAATCAAGTTCAGAGTGTCCAGCAATTCAGGCACTCGACCCCTATAGCCAAGAGAGAGGAAAGCCTGGCTAATGCTTCAGCTGGCAGAAGACTTCAGCATTATCTACATGGTGCTGGTTTTAGGTGCACAGAGAATGCACAAGTTCTGAGGTTGAAAAGGCTTCCATCCCAATTTCAGAAGGCCTGGGAGGCCAGGCAGTGTGCCCCTGAGAGGGCAGCGTGTAAAGCCGTGAGTGTGAAGTCAAAGATGCAATGGAGACCCCAGAAGTTTGGAAAAGCCAGGAGCATGGATCATCTAAGGAAAGCTACAAAGATTGAGAAGAACAAGCCCAAGAGAGAAGCAGTGGGAGCTAAAACCACCAGAAGTGCCATAGGGGTGGAACCACATAAGCCCTTTGGAGCTCAGAATTTGCCACAGATTGCCTCAAATGGTGCACATGGAACTACAGGACTTAATGTTTACCCTACTGGCTTTTGGACTTGCTTTTGTCCCAATGCTTTATACCCTCCTGTTTGTAACTTTTTGAATGGGAATATCTATCTTGTGCCATTGCATGTTGGAAATGTTTAACTTAGTTTTCATTTGTACAGGGCTTGCAGCTAAGATTTGCCTTATATCTCAGAGGAGACCTAGAACTTAAACTTTTCAGCAATGCTGAAACTATTAGGACTTTGGCAACTCTTGCAGATGGACTAAATGCCTTGTGCATCAAGGGATGTATATGAGTCTTTGGGGGGGCCAAGGACAGAATGTTATAATTCTAATGTAACATAATGTTGATAGACTTAATGCTGGTTCTTAAGGATTGTTAAGCTGTATCATACTGTTCAAGTTGCAAAATGGAAAGAATTACCATGTCTTGGTATCTGGAGGCTGCTTTAAAGAAATATGTCTGGTGGCCAAGTTGACAAGGGGTGGATTAAGGTTGACACATTGTGTCTACTTGAGAAGTTTAACTGAGAGACTCAGCATGGAGTCAGGGTTCTTATTTTGTAAATATCCTCATCCTGGGCAAGAGGAGGGCACAGGAATTTTTGTGAGTGCTACACATCCCTGCGGGGGTGGGGGTGTGTGTACAATATAAGGGAGGAGAAAATGCTTGCTTTGCCCATTTGCTCTGGCTGCTCCCTTGACGTGTTGCCCCAGTGCCATACCACCTTGCTTTGGAGCCAGCTGATTATGGACTGAAGTCTCCAGAAATTGTAAGCTAAATAAACCTTTCCTTCCTTCATTTTGGGTGTCAGGTGTTTTGTCCCAGCAATGAGAGAAAAGTAACCAAGAAAATAGTCTTAGTCATTTTCCAGTAACTGGACAAAGTACCCAACATCTACAATTTAAAGGAGAGATTTATTTTAGCTTGCAGTTTCAAAAGTTTCAGTCCGTACTTAGCAAAAGCAAATGCAAAAATGGCAAGGTGAGAAGGCCTGCTACACAGAGGAAACCTGCTCACATCATGGTGGCCAGGAAGCAGAGACAGACAGGCATCAGACAGAGAAATACACCCTCCCAATTCATGCCCCCAGTGACCTGCCTCTAACCAGAGCCCACCTCTTAACAGCACAATCGGCTACTAAACTCATTAGTGGATAAACATAATGATGAATATGGAGCCCCGCACCATGATCTTGTCACCTTCTTGAAGCCCTGCCTCTAAATGTATGAGAATTTTCCTGTATCTAAATCAAAACATCTACGTTTGAAAACTAAAAGTGGAACTACCATATGATTTAGTGGATATACTTCTGTGTATATACCCAGAATAACTGAAATTAGGATCTGCACCCCTATGCTCACTGCAGCATTGTTCACAATAGCCACGGATTTGGAAATAACCTAAATGTACATCAATGAATGAATGGATTTTAAAAAGTGGTATATACAGAAATTAGAATAGTATTCAGCCTAAAAAATGAAACTGTGTCTTATTTTACATAAATGAATTTGTAGAAGATTATGTTCAGATGAATCAGTCACAGAAGGACCACCTATGATTCCACTTATATGAGTGATCTGAAATAGTAGATTACTGAGGTATCTAAAATAGTCACTCCAAAATATGAGATATTTAAAATGAATGTGCCTATTTTAAATAGCTTATTCAGTAGAATTGTGGTTGCCAGAAGTTAGCAAAAGTGAAACAGGCAACTAATATTCTTGGGTATAAAGTTTCAATTATGTACTATGAAAAAATTCTAAGACTCAATTCTTAAAACCTTTTATGAATTAGAAACACATTTCAAGGGGGAGGGCCCCAGGAAACCCAGGAAGAAAGACTAAAGAAGAGACCTATTTCCTGACCCAAAACCTATCTCTCACCACCTATATGATCTGAACAGTGCCAATTTCCCACTTACAGCTGTAGAACTATTTCCATCTATAACAGGATAAGAAAATACTGTTTAATTAATAAGTATATGTAGAGCCTCTGAAAAAGTAGTGCAATTAAAAGTTGGAGTAGATAATCTAAAAGATTTTTTGCTTAAGTATTTTTTGATTTTATAATAAGGTTAACAGTTGAAGTTAAGGAAAAATTATTTTCAAAGATTTATGCAGAGGCAATATTAAGAGGTTAATGAGACCAATAGCTGTAATATAGTGAAAGAGCAAAATATTTTCAAGTTCCAGTTGCATGCTAAATACTGTTATCAGACACATCTTATTCAGAGTCACAACAACACAGTAAGTCAGTGTAAGCATCCTATTTGTCAGATAAATAAAATAGGGAGAAATTACACAGCTAGTAAATGGTAGGACCAGAATTTGAACTCAGGAAAAGTTAACCAAAGCCATTGTTCTTCTTAGGCAAAAAATAAAAGTGAAAGTAAAAAGAACAACTTCCTGCTAAGAGTATTACTATGCTATTAAAAAAATTTCCTGAGAAAGATTGCAATATGGGAGCCTCAATGTAGTGCTGCTATCTTCTGAAACTTTACAATATCCACATTTTGTCTGGGCAGGACAAGGTATGTGATACTCATGCTGTTTAATTCTATTTGGCAGCCTTTGCAAAGTAAAACTCATCTTCATTTATTTTACTCAATCACCACAAAATTCTTTTCTCTGTTATTTTAGACTTGTGGGAGAATGTAGAAGGCAAATATTCTTCATAAGCAAGAGCAAGGATCAGCTCTGAGTCAATCACATTGCTATATTGTCTCTTTCACCAATACCACAGGGCCCAGAAGTTGTCTATTCTATCTTCCCTATATATTACAGGATGTTCCAATGATAATCACTTAATAGATGAAGCCTCTTTCTACTTACTTAGTAGGTTCATATTTCATTATATTTTTATGTTTATTAGTGTGTATTTGCTGACCAGTCATTGGGATCAGTTGTGCATGTATGTAACACATCTTAATTCTTTTCACTTTCCTTTGTCTACCCCTTCCTGACCCCGTCTCTAGGTCCCTTTTCTATTTGCAAAGGATCTATCTGCCTATTTTTTATTGTCTGCCTTTTATTTTTCTCCTTAAATTATTTATAATTTGAGTTTCTAATATGTAAAAAATGAGAATGACAAATACCTCATATAGCCAGGTGTGGTAGTACATGCCTGTCATTCCAGCTGTCTGCAAGGTTGAGGCATGAGTATCACAATTTCAAGTCTAGCCTGGATAATTCACTGACTTAGTAAAGCTCTGTGTCAAAATATAAATAAATAAATGAATAAATAAATTTATTTTTAAAAAGGGCTGTGCATATAGCTCAGTGTGAAGGCTCAGGATTTAATCCTCAGGACTTCCACACAACCATCACCACCACCTCAATGAAATATCTTCATCTCTTCTCTCAAGATAAAATCGTTCAGAGAGGAAACAATCCTAAAATTCATTTGGAACAGGAAGAGACCTGGATAGCAGAAACAATTCTGGGCAACAATTGTAAGGCAGGGGGCATCACAATCCTTGGCATGAAATCATACTACAAAGCTACTGTGATAAAAACAGCATAGTAATGGCAAAAAAAAATACAGATATGAAGATCAGTAGAACAGATTAGAAGAGGCAGAAGCAACTTTAAACATAATCACCTTGTCTTGGACAAAGAAGCCAAATATGCTCTCTGGAAGAAAGACAGCCTCTTTAATAAATGGTGCTGGAAAAATTGGCTCTCTGCATGCCAAAGAATAAAACTAGACCCATGTCTATCATCATACACTAAACTAAAATCAAAATGGATCGAAGACCTAAATATTAAAACAGAAACACTAAGTCTATTGGAAGAGAAAACAGGTAGTACTCTTGACATAGGTGTAAGCAAAGACTTCAGAAACAAAACTCAGATCGCAAGGAAAATACAACAAGAAACCAACAACTGGGATCTCATCTTATTAAAAAGCTTTTGCATGGGAAAACAAATCACCAACAGAGTGAAAAGACAATCCATAGAGTGGGAAATGATTTTAACCAGTTGTTCCTTGGGCAAAAGAAAAACATCTAGAATGTACAAAGAACTGAAAAAAAAAGTCAGATACCCTAAATTCACAGACCCAACCAAAACATGGACATCTGAGATAAATATATACTTCTCAGATCAAGAAGTACAAATGGAAAATAAATAGATGAAAAATGTTCAACATCACTGATCATTTGAGAGATGCAAATTAAAACAACACTGAGATTCCACCTCACTCCAGAAAGAATGGCTATTACCAAAAAATCAACCAACAATAAAAGCTGGTGGGGCTGTGGGGAAAAGTGAACCCTTCTCTACTATTGGTGGGAATGTAGACTGCTACAACCACCATGGAAATCAATGTGGGTATTTCTCTAAAAAGTAGGACTAGAGGTCTCATTTTACCTATTCCCCTTCTTGGTATCTTTCCAAAAGAATTAAAAGAATCATACCATGGTGACATATGAACACCCATGTTTATAGAAGCACAGATTGCAATAGATAAACCTTGGAAACAACCCAAATGTTCATCAACCAATAAATGGATAAAAAGATATGGGTTTTTAAAAATTATATAATGTAGTACTACTCTGCCATAAAAAAGGATAAACTTTAGACATTTCTTGCTAAATGGATGGAGACCATACTCTTTAGTGAAATAAACTGGACACACCTGTGTAATTATCTCACTTTTGTGTGAGAAACTGAAAAAAAAATAAGCACCAAACTGTACAAGAGATATGACAAAATGGGAAGAAATTGCTCAAAAGGAAAGGGAAACTAGGGAGGGGGGAATGGGAAAAGGAAGGAAGGTAAAAGAAAACATGAGAAAAGAAGAATAAAATGGAAATGAAACTTTGTAAATAAGGAGGGGAATTAGAGTTGAAAGGAGGGGAGTGGAATGGGAGGATAAAAAAGACAAATCAAGATATATTATGTATAGGTACAAATTCCTTATGATGAATGGGATCATGGTTTATACCTAAACTGTACCAATAAACTTAATTAAATTTTAAAAAGGTAAAACAATTCCGTAGCTGTGCAAAGGACCTAAAATTGAACGTTATAAATAACACATAGATGAACATAAAAGCCAATCATGTATGTTCATATTTTATGTATAGCATATGTTCGATACAGAAACGTGTCAGTTTTAGCATCTAGAATTTCAGGCAGCCTTTAGCTTATTTGAAATTTGCCAGCAATGACAATCAACACAGACCATTCCTGTAAATTGCCAAGGTTATATTACCCATTTGAAGTCAGAAAAAGCTCCCAGAGTTACTTTCATGACTTACATTTTGAAAATAAATCAGATCATCTACACAAGAGTGTTGTGTGTGCATCGTTCCTCCCCTGAGTGATGTTTCTTCCTGTTACTGCTTTTTGTTCTTATTTTAAAATAATTGTCAGTATTTTTAGTTGGCTCTTCTAATTGTATGCACTTTCTTAGCTCTTTTACTGAAAGCATTTCATGTGCTTTTTCTCTTGGATTTAGTATTTGTCAAACAGATTTGCACATTTTTGGTCATAAGTAAACAATCCATTAAAGCAAACAGATGTAGATCTTAATTATACTCTTTTGGTTGCTTTAATTATACTCTTGTGGTTGCAAACAATGTAAAACATTCCATATAATAAAGTATTGTGTTTTGTATTGCGAATTGACTTTTTAATTTGTGTTCTTCATGTGGTAATTATTGTGAAATAATTAACTTCATTTTTTCTTTATACCTCCTCTTCCATTTCAGAACTGCCATGCATTCTGTGAACTATCAATACACTAGTTCTAGTTCTATTTTTAGCTCAGCTGTAGCTAAGAGGAAAGTCAGGCTCGTGTTAATTGGGAGAAAAGCCACTGTTAAAGCCAGGTGAAAGATGTTAACCTCTTTCATCTCATTCACATTCATGATGTTCTCCCACTTTCATCAAAACCAAAGACTCTATAATCAAGGAAGTTCTGACTTTCACCAAACCATTTCTAATAAATTCAAATAATAGTTGACCCGTAGGCCATGGCCTTTCAATAACACCAGTCTTAAAACAGACCCAAGAGTGCGTAGCTGGCCATATGTACACAAACATAAGAGAATTTCTCGTCTCTGTCTTTGAGAGGTTTATCTTGAAGGTTAACATTTGAACCATTGGAAACTGTAAGCCATATGAACCCATGGACACCTTTATATGTTAAGGGTCTAGAAGTCTACTTGCTTTGCATTGTATTAACCTTTTCTGTAGACTACAAAGTCTGGGAAAGACTTTCTTATTAAACTATGTTATCCCATCACTTAGCATATTTCCTGGTATATAATAGATATTCAACAAGTATTTGAGAAATGGCCTAATAAATCAAAAGATAATTGATGTATAACCTGCAATGTTTTCCTTTTACAGAAAAGGAGCCACACATTTACTTTTTAGGTGGCCTTTCAAATTAATGAAATTGTATTCATAGCGGTTGCTCTGAAATCAGCAAGGCTACATACAGTGCTTTGATTGCTATGGGTTTTTAAGTAAAAGTTATACACCCTCCTCTTAAATCCTGAAAAGACTTTGTGAATGTAATCTATTGTTTTAGATACTTATGCAAACCAGCAAAAGTAATTTAAGCTTCATTTTAGTTTATGGATCATCTAACGTAAATCAACCTAGCAAAGTTTAATTTCATGTATTAAAGTGAAGGGCTATAAATATGTTACCTGTTAAACAAGTAGAAATACAATGTAGAAGGCATTGTAGGTTTCTTCCAAGTGTCTTATAAATTGTTGAATCATACTGAAACATCAATGGTTTTACCTTGAAATGATGCAAAGCAAGACAAATGTTACATTTGTTGCTATTAAGTGCCTTAATTTCAGATGCCTGTGGAGAGCTCTAGAAAGTGGCATTGCTTTCTTATAGATATTTGCTTTAGATTTTTTTATGAGCAGAATATCTTTATTGAGAGAAAGAAAGTTTCTGTCTGAGAGAGAGACAGAAGGGGTCCTGAGTGGGTTGCCAAAGACTCTGGTTTTTCTAGGAACTTTTATAGAGTAAAACCATGAGGTAAGATGGGTCCAAGATGGGGAAAACCTGGGATATCACAAGACAGATGAGTTTGAGATGACATAGAACTATGGTCAACCAATAAGATTAATTGTTCAGGTAAAATTGACCAAATCAGGGACAAATGGGGAAGCCAGTCACGTAGCATTCTTACAGAGCAGTGACAGTTCCTGTAGGGGGTTGGGATGGGTCCTGGCTTCCTGAAGGTGATCCATACCTATTAAGAATATTAACCCCTGATGTCTATACTTAGGGTATGGTTGCATTTGTTTTGCCTTTTGTCTTGAGATCTGGCCCAGAGCGGGAGGTGTCTGTGTCCTCCAAAGTCACAAGACATCTGGTCTTTGCACTGGCTCCTTTGAGGGTCTAGCCCTGTCTGATGCCTATAATATTTCTGTCTAACTCAGCTGCCTGTAACATTCCCCACCTCTGAAGAAGTAACCCGAACTGCTGTGAGGGAGTATGGGTGATGATCAATCTGGCTTCTTCAGGCTGAAGGGGGTCCTCGTTGTTGAATGGCAGTCAGGGATACTCCGCAAAGGTTCTAACTAATGACCCTTGATAGATGCCAGGCATTTTCATCTTGGGTAGGCATCCAGCTTTAAGTCTGCAGGAGACAAAGCCAAAGAAACAATTAAACATGCATGGATCAAATAATAGAATCAATAGGATAATTATGAGTACAGTTAACAAAGATTTTTATTAACAGAAGCTGGAATTAATTCCTATAAGGATAAAGTCCAGGGAATTTTAGGGTCTGATATGTCATTGATTTGTCATCTATTTGAGTGGTCTCAGTTGTTTTTAGTGAAAATAGAGTCCTCCTTAGCACGCTGAACCTGTGAGTAAAGTCTCCTATGTTACCTGCTCGGAAGCTCTTAAAGAACTAAAAAAGAATTCAAAATAATGAGATAATTTGTTTGATACCTGGATGGTGTAAAGCTTACATCCAAAATGAACACAATCTCCATTTTATTGGCTTTGATAAGCACAAGAAGAAAAAGTAGCTCAGAATTAGGGAAAAGGGAATTTAAATTGTTATATATTTGAATTCTCTTTTTCATACAAGGCCTAGCTTAAACCACTTAATGACCAATTATTTTTCATACAAGAGAATCATAGCCCATACCCTTTTGGAGATAGAGCAAAGAAGTTTGAAAAGATATCTGGAGATCCTCCTACAGACCAATGCTATGTAGAATTAATTTCATCTGTAATACTTAAGATGTTATATAGAAAGAATTATCACTTTGCAAAAAAAGTAATATAATATCTAATCAGTATGGAAAGGGTACTGAATAATATCCATATGCAAAAATAAATATGAATCTCAACTCAAATTTTTCACTTTTCATAAATGTTATCTCTGTATCATATTGCAATGATGGATCTAGAACATTATGCATTGTCAATAAATCATAGAATTATACAAGATAACATGAGAACTGTATTAACTATGCACTTTACTTAATGTTAATGTATTTTATTAGATCATCAATTGTAACCAACATATGACACTAATGCTAGGTACTAATAACAGGAGAAACTGTGGAGTGGGGGAGGCAGAAAGGGTTATGTGGAAACTATTTCTTGTTCATCTTTCTGGAGATCTAAAACTGTTCTAAAAACAAAGTCTATTAAAAATTCTATTAAATAAATGTACATGCCTCACCAGCCCCTAGAGCAAAGTATCAATCTCACTTTTGTACTTCTTATTTAAGAGAATCAGACAGATCTAGTTTTAAAATTATAGCTATGCCATTTTGCTATGTAGGTGATACTAGGAAAGTTATGTGTTTATTTGGGTACAGATGTTTCACCTTTTTAGGTGAAAAATAGCCACCATGTATAATTTATATGGGTATTATTAAAGATATTAAATGAGATACACAAGAGGAAATATCTAGTACAGAACATGGCACATATTGGATAGTTGGTAAATGTCAGTTCCTTTACGTAAGTTTCACTGTTTTAGGACCTGTCCAAAAATTGTAACTTCTACAAAAGTTTGGTTTGATGCTTTTCAAAGTGGAGAAAGGCAAGACAATGAATTTAAAGTGCTGCTGTTTTATGGCACAGAAGAATTGAAAAGAAACTTAATTTTCAAAGAAATGTGAATGAACAGTTTCAGGATAGAGAATAAGGTGGTTATTATATCCAGTAGGAGAAAATGGTGAGAAAAAAAGGAATTCTTAAACCAGCATTTCTGAACAAAAACAGTAAAGTGGTAAAGTACGTACATAAAAGAATAGACTCTCAGCTGGGTTTTTCACTTTAAAATAAACAATAGAGTGAGAAGTTAAATCTATAAATAATATTAGTCTTTGTATAATGCCTGAGTAAACTTACACCTCACCAAAACTGAGAAAGTGAAGTTGCATAAGCTGCAAACACAGTCAAAATAGGTTCTCTCCACAGCCCATGCTGCTAGCTGAACTTTCTCCTGACAGTGTGTTTGCCATCCTTTACCCGCCTTTCTCTCAGATACCCAGGGCTCCTAAATTCATAAGCTCAGATTGGAACATCAGTACCTCCCCCAATTCTGAAACCCTTCTAAGTGCTCAAGACTTTCACCTTTTGTATTATCTTCATTCTCATTTTTATGCTCATCTCTCTTTCTATAGAGGATAAACCACTCCCTAAATATTGTTAATTAAAGAGAAACAAGGAAAAATATTAATCTTTTCATCATTTGAGAAAAACAGGGTTTATTTTTTTAAAAATTAATTTATTCTGAAAAGGAAATGATATATCTGGTGAAGTAGTGTTCTATTGCTACACTAATGTCTAATTTTAATGTAACTCAAAGCATAACTCAAGTGTACCCAATTTGGATCCTATGAGCCCCATGAGACACTGAATAGCTAGTAATGTGGCCCCTCAACATTATAAACTTTTAACATTATCGTGTAACTTTTAGCAATGTTATAATGACTTTATTGTGCAGTGCTCCCATGTAGACTGTTGAGGTGACAATGGAATGCTATTGACTTCTCTCTCTCCTGCATGCCCTGCACGTGGTTTATACGCATTGCCCTCTTTTTTTAATGTTCTAAGAAGTACAAAGAGTAAAGGAAGATTTCTTATTCATATACACTCTGTGTATTACATGCACAAATATAGTTCACTTTACTCTAATATCTATCTATCTATCTATCTATTATCTACCTCCCTATAATATCTTTTGACAAGTGTGGCCCCAGGCAAGACAAAAATTTTGACATCTATGACTTAACATAATGATTTTTTTTTTACCTCACAGCTCTGCAGATAAAAGGTCTGAATGGGTATCACTAGTTGAAGTTAAGCCATTGGCAATGTTACTCTGCATTATGGAGGTTCTAGAGAAAATTTTGTTTCCTTTTGTTTACCAGCTTCTAGAGGCTGGCTACAATAAAAACGATTGATAGCCTCTTCTTGCTTTCAAAGCTAGCAATGGCAGGTCAAGTTTTCATATGCAGACACTGGCTCTTGGCCTTTTCTCTACCTCTTAAAACCTTTCTTTTTTAATTGGGCCCACCTGTATAACTCAGATTATTTCCTCATTGCTTAGGTCAGTTGATTAGCAACCATAATTCCAACTACAGCTTATATTGCCCTATGAAATATGAAATAATGACAGGCACAGTGGTGTACACCTATAATGCCAGCACTCAGGAGGCTGAGGCAGGAGGTTGAAGTAGGATAGTTCTCACAAATTTGAGGTCAACATAGACTGCATAGTGAGCTCAATACCAGCTTCATCTACATAATGAGAACCTATCTCAAAAAACAAAATAAATAATGAAATAAAATAACACACTTATAGGCTACAGAAATTGGGATATCAACATTTTTGAGGGACTAGTCTTCTTTCCACCAAAATAAATAATGAATTGGAAGTTGCTGCCAACATTGGAGATCAGTTAGCACAAGAATTATACTCTAATATCTCAGGTCTCTGGGAAAGCAGACCAAATGACCCTACTAATCTGACATAGAAGGCAAATAAAAGGGGCTTTCTGAAGACTTCACTTTGAATGTTTCCACAGAAGTTTGTAGCTGCATACAGGCATAGACATGACTCTGACATCACTTTATATTTATTAAATCTGCTTACACATCCTAGTGAACTCTGTCTTGCATTCACACTCTTAAAAATGAAGGGAATGTTAAACAGCAAGTTTATTGTCAGGAGGTTGTTTTCTTCTTTGCATAGTCATGGGGAGAGAACAAAACTAGACAAAGAGGCTTAGCAAACATTCATACTAATCATCTGATGACAAGTGAATTATGTTATTTATGGGTATAAGTCTATTCCTGGCTTCCTTAGAAATGCTTTTGTGTGAAAACATTGACCGTCCAAGAAATATTTGAGCCTGAGCTCTAGGCATTGATGATTGCAGAGACTAATGAAAGAAAAAGAATAGAAACAATAAGTGTTTTATTTCTCTTGAGACTGGCTAAACTGGGAATGGATTCCCTGGTTTTATAGACACACCCTCCTGAGCAGTAAGCCAGGCTATGTGAAACTCCCTCCTTTCCTGAAGCCTGTCTACAGACCAGAGCAGAGATTGGCTCATTTCTGAACATTATACATCATGCAGAGACCCTTAGAGGTGGAATTTGATTGGCTCTATAATCCTGAGATGTATCTTTTCACGTTTAGGTTGGGCTCTTTTGATTGTAAGGAGGAAAAATGCATTGAGATATCTCTCACATGGGATAATAAAGTTTTAAAGTATTGACCAAATGCAATGGTGTAATATGCTTCCTAATTGCCTCCAGGACAGAACTTTTATGATTGCGTAATTGTTTTCCAATTCTCAGCCTTCTGAAATAAACATCTGCACAGAATTATAAATTCCCTGTGGAATATGAGTAGAAACTGAGTCCCATATTGCTATTTATTGACAATATGCTAGGTTTGGGACCAATAGCATTGTTTTCTCTGCCCATAACATTTATCTTTATATGAAATTGACTCAATAAATGTTACTCTCAAAACTATCAAAGTTTAGAAAATTATGCAGTTTTTAAGTGCTCTTTGAGAAACACAACCAAGTTCCCCGAACCCTTCTGGTCTACATTTGTCTGTATCCACTCCATGCAGCTATCTTCATTAAAGAACACACTCTCACATCACACTCTGAGCCAATTAGCCTGATTTCTCTAATCACAAGTGTTCCAATTGTTCACTCTTCAAAGTGGTGAGAGATTTCTCAGAAACCACTTTGTTTTTTGGGGAAGTGAAGTGACTGATTTTGTTTTTGTAATGTGGGCAGAGGACATAATTAACCTTTTATTTTCTGGTTTAGGGAAGTCATTTACTTAAAAAAGGAAAGCCACTAACACACTTACTGGATCATTTTGGCTGCTTACACATAATAAATTTTGGTAAGACTGAATAAACAATTTCAGAATGCAAGGTAAGGTAGAAGAAGGGGCATTATTTCAGGAGATACAAAGAAAGGAGAGTGGATAAGGTGGTTATTCAATACATTTTATTTCCGGGATACCCAACACTATCCCTAAAGTCAACTTGAGCAATCAAAGAACAAGTGTTTTGTAACATTTGGGGGCAATTCATGGGTTCCTTTGTGCATCTTATTAAAGGACTAAACCCCTTCACCATAAAATCGTGTGTAGACACATATATAAACATTGTCAAAAAAAAGTTCAGATATATAATGGTCCCTGTATCAGGCAATTTTATAATTCCTGGAACAAATACCCAACACCCATAATTTAAAGGAGGAAAGGCTGAATTTGGTTCATGGATAGGTTTCTCTTTATAGTCATCTGGCTCCAAGGCAGAAATGACATGGTGGAAGAGCATGGCAGAAGAAAGCTTCTCATATTGTCTCAGTTATTTTTCTAATTGCTGAAACAAAATACCCAATGCCCAAAGTTAAGGAAGGAAAGGTTTGTTTAGTTCAAAATTTGTAGAAATGTCAGTCAATAATCAGTT
>RJWT010017946.1:0-19112 GCA_004365215.1 Cuniculus paca
TGTAGAGATTCCTCAAAAAACTAGGAGTAGAGCTTCCATTCAACCCAGCTGTTCCCCTATTAGGCATTTTCCTGGAAGAATTGAAAACATCATACCACACCAGTATATGTGCACTCATGTTTATAGCTACACAATTTGTAATGCTAAGTCTTGGAAACATCCCAAATGCCCATCAGCTGAGGAATGGATAAAAAGGATGTAGTAGTTTTATACAATGGAGTATCACTCAGCTATAAAGAAGGATAAACTTGAGGCTTTTATAGGTAAGTGGATGCAACTAGAGACTGTACTCATAAGTGAAATAAATCAGACTCACATATGTAAACATCATATTGTCTCCATAGTGTAAGAAACTAAAAGAGTAAATAAGATCTGAAATCTACAGTAAATATCCTGAAAGGGAAAGAAACTGCTCAAAAGTAAAGAACAGCTGGGATGGGGGAAAGGAGAAAAGGGAAAATAATATGTATATATACAAGATAGTTAAGAATTATACTACTAATTTCTTATTGTTCATTGAAAAGTATGGTTTGTGCTTATGTTTGATCAATTTGCATGCCTGTATCTTGTAATCTGAGCAACTACTTTGAAGATAACAGTACGCAATATATTAACCACTATTAATTTCCTATTATGAAATTCTCTATCATTGTTTTTAATTTTTTTCATTTTGAAATGAAAAAATCCTGTTGTTCGTTCCCTTTTTTTTACCTCCATCTGTTTAACTGCTTGCTTCCCTAGTGGGTTTGTTCTATTGTGGCTCATGGAATTGTATTCTTTGTTATCTATTCTAGAACATCCTTCAGAACATTTTGGTGTTCTGGCTGGGTGGTCATGAATTTCTTCAGGTGTTCTTTGTCATAGGGAGTTTGTGTTGGCAAGTCTACTGTGATTCTGATGGAATTTCCTTTATAGCTGATTTGTTTCTTTTCTCTAACAATTTTTAATATTTTGTTCTTGTGTTGAATATGCTTTGGTGTAGATTTTTTGATCATGGGTAATTGAAATTTTGTATGCCTCACTTACCTGTTTGTCAAATCTTTTTCCATGGTTGGGAAGTTTTTTTCCATTACTTCTGTGAATTGGTTTTTTGTTATTTGTGCTATCTCTTGCTATTTTAATGTCTCTGGTCAATCTTATATTATTCTTTTTTGCATCACCTAGCAGTTTTTGATTGATTTTTACCTGGTCCCTTGGTGTTTTTCAGAAAATTCAAAGTCTTTTCATGATCGCTAACTGCAAACCTGTCTTGTAGACATAGTATTCTGTCCTCACATTGGGTCGTTCTGCTGCGTATACTTTCAATAGAATTTTAAATCTGGATATCTGTTTGAATCTGTTTCATGAATTCCATTTCTTTCCTATGTTGGACATTCATGGTTTGCATCATTTCCCTAAGTTTCTCTATTTTCTTTATCTGTATTGACTCTAGATTTACTAACTGTTGTCCTTCATTATGCTCATCATCTCTTTAGTTATTTAGTTTCATTTTTAGTTGACAAACATTTACATAGATTTATAAGGTAATATTTGAGTTATTTATTTATTTATTTTTTGCGGCACCAGGGATTGAACTCATGACCTCACACTTGCCAGGCAGGTGCTTAGGCCACTGAGCTGGATCCCTGGCCTCTCTTTAGTTATTTGAGAAATTATTTCTATCTCTCTCTTTTTTTTTTTTGGCTTTTTGAGACAGTGTCTTGCTATGCAGTTCAGGCTGGCCTGGAGCTCACTTTGTAGCCCAGGCTGGTCTTGAACTCACAACAATCCTCCAGCCTTAGCCTCTCGAGTGCTGGGATTACAGGCATGCGCCACCATGCCCAGTTTGAGAAATTATTCCTAATTTGATTTTTTCTAGAGCCTTATTCATCTGCCTTGTTACTTCCACTGTTAGCATTTCTGAGAGTTCAGGTGGGTGGCTTTTGAATTTTCCTGCCTCATTCCCCCCCTGGGTTTGCCTTGTGTGAGTTGGAAGTCTGGAGTTGCAGCTTGCTTTCCCTGCCCCTCCCCTTCTCTTTCTTTTCAGTTAACTTTGTGTTAATTCTTGTAAATTGTTTACAGTTGGTAGCTTTGTTGCTGGTATTGAGAACTCCTTAGGGAATGACTACTTTTCAGAGGTGTCTTCTAGGTGTAGCTGGCTTTCAGCTTTTGAATCTGTTGCAAGATCCTGCCTCTTCAATTTCTTGGGGATAAGAAATTGCTGCCTATTTGGTCCCGTCCCTGGCTCTTTGGCACTGGCCTATAATATTGTTTACGGCGCTCAGGCAGTCTTGGTCTTGGCATACAAGGAAGAAAAACTGACTAGAACAACTATGTGACCTCGGCTAAAGTGGGACAATCAGTAATAGTGATAGTGTCAAGCACAGCTTAGAAAATGACAAACTGTGATAACTGTTAATTTGACACCTTTAACCGTATGAACAAAATTTGTAGTAATATAACAAAATGTAAAACAAACAAAACCCAGAATAAACAATGAAGGGAAAAAAAGGACAAACAAAGGGAGTTAAAAAATGTCCACTTCAGGGCCTGTCTCTTCTGTCACTGGTAGACCAAGGGGGCAAACAGAGCTGATCGACCCCAGCAAGCCTGCAGTAGAATTAAGGTGGATTGGCGGATAATCCCAGCAAGCTTGCACTTTCAGCTCCCCTGAGGATCAGGCTGATTCTGGGTTTTGGCTACGATGCTGGGACCTGAGTTGTTCAGTCCACAACATTCTGGGTGCCTGTTACTGGCTTGAGCTTGGCTCCCTGACCTGGCTGTCTCCCGTGGCTGTGCCCCACCCTGACACTGGGAGCTGAGAGATGGAGCGAATTCACAGCTGCTCTGAGTCCTGGGTGCAGCTGGTTCCTCTCCATAGTGGCTCCCAACTAATTGGCCTCCCCTGGGAATGTCTGAACAGGAAGTACTCACCAGCCACTGAGACTGCAGCATCCACTGCTCCTTTCTGCTGGTGCATTTCTTCTTGGAGGCCTCTGGGGTCACTGATGGTCACCATGCCTCTGAAGGTTCAAGCTGTCTCTCAGGCTGCAAGCTGGGATTCAGGGAAAAAGTGATTTTGCCACCTCCCTCTTTTGCAGTGAGGCCCCCCTCTTGGCTCTCCCTTGTGGGTGCCAATTCTCACTTCAGATCCCGGGGGTCCACCTTGCTCCCTCTCTTCCCCATGTTGGTATACTTCAGCATCTGGACTCCAAGTCTTGGAGTAGATGATCTGCTGCTGCTCACCACTCCACCATCTTTCCAGAAGTCCAGTTAATTTCTGTGTGTGTTGTGAAGGTGTTCAGTCTTATGAATATGAGCCATCTGCGTTTATTTTTGTGTTTTGTTTTTTCCTTGCCATGCTTGAGATTGAACCAGAAGCCTCATGTATGCAAGGGAAGTGCTCCACCATGCAGCTACATCCGCTAGTACCTCATTTGTCTCTATTTTACTCCTACCTGAGCAGATGTAACTGAACACATTGTTGCTTGCTTTTTTTAGTGCTGTGTTGGGGATCAAACCCAGGACATGGCACGTGCTAGGAGCAAACCCTCCTCCAGGGTTACTGTTTTGAACAAATTGTTTTCTTAGATCAATTAAGAAAAAGAAAAGTAAGCTTTTATTTTACCTTCACTTATTCCTACTTTGATGCTTTTCCTTTCTTTGTGTAAATATGAGTTACTGACCTATAAAATTTTCTTCTTTGAAAAGTTTCTCCTAGTATTTCCTGCAGGGCACTTCTACTGGCAACAGATTTCTTCACAATTTTTTTTTTTGTATTTGAGAAAAGTTTTATTCAGCTTCCATTTTGGGAGGATTGTATTATAGTATCCAGAATTCTGGTTTGGTGATTCTTTCCTCAGCACTTTAAATAGAATCACGTGTTACTTAAAGATGGAGATGACTGATCCGGGAACTGAGTCCTGGGTACTTTTGTCATTGTGTGCTCATGGAGTATGCTGTCCTGAGTCTGTGTGGCATAGCTGCTATGTACCCAGGTGGCACTGCCTTTTGCCTCTGGGCCCAGGGTGAACTGAACAGTTAGTTTAAATCAAGCTCAAGAAAATGATGCACTCGGGAGACAGTGAAGACAGCACAGGTGTGGATGCTGCTGGCATAATACAGTGTACTGTTCTATAGTAAATTTTTTTGTTAGTAGGAGCGCACCCTAAAGTGATGATTAAGAAGAGAGTAAACATATAAACTAGTAGCATGGCTGTTACCATTATGGAGGATTTTGTACGGTGCCTGCTTGTGTGCTGTGCTTCTATGCGACTGGTGGCACAGCGGGTGTGTTCACACTGGTACCAGCACAGACTGAGCCAGATGTTGTGCTGTGATACCAGGGTGGCTGCAAAATTCCCGAGCGGTAGGGACCCCTGCAGTAGATATTCCTCTTTTGGTGAGGTGTTTATTTTCCTGTCTGTTCTTTCAGGATTTTTAAAATTTTTTTATCTTTTTACTTGTTTTGGTACTGGGATCGAACTCATGACCTCACACTTGCCGGACAACGCTTGTGCTGCTGAGCTAAATCCCTGGTGTCTTTCAGGATTTTTATTTATCTTCCACATTCTGTTTGAAAATTATGTGTCCTGGTTGGTATTGTTGGCATTCATTTTTCTTGACTTTTTCCTGCTTTCCTGGCCTGTGGGTTAATGTCTGACATTCATTTGAGGGAATTATCAACCATCGTTGTTTCAAATAGTCTTTTCCTCCTGGAATTCTCATTGTTACACTTTTGTGATTGTCCCCTAGGTCTCGGATCTGTTCTTTCCTTCTTTCTGCGGTCTTTTTCCCTCTCGTCCAGTGGTAGCAGTTTCTGTCATGACGTCCTGAAGCCCAGAGTTTGCGCTTGGCCAGGCCCCTTCCACCCGGGCCCCCGAAGCCGTTCTCTGCTCTGGGCTTCCTTGCCTGGTGCTGCTCCCTGTGGAGGTTTATGCCTGTGCATTTCTGCTCAGGCAAGCCAGGATTCTCTGTGTTTTCTTGTGTTTCTCCAGTTTTAGGGATACCAGTTAGTTCTATTAGCTCTTCTCTGGTAGATCTAAGGAGAGTTTTTTTATTTTTTTCAGTTTCTTTAGTGTTTTATTTGTTAGAATTGAGTGACCATTTCCAGCTTCTTACATGCCGGACTGCAAAGTAGAATTCCTATTACTAAATTATTTTTCTAATTTGATTTTTGGGTGTGTTACTATATAGTTGTCTTGCAAACTTTGCTGTAGTTTTTTTGTGGATTCTTTGGCGTTTTCTCTACATAGGATTATGTGATTTGGGTGTGGATACAGTTTTGCTTCTTTTTTTCCAATTCAGATGCCACTGTTATTTTGTTGTTGTTGTTGTTGTTGTTGCCTGAATTCTTGGCTAGAACTTGCACTAAGCTGAATTGCAGTGGTGAAATTCTTCCTTTACCCTCAGGGGAAGACCTTCAGCCTTTCCTCATTGAGTGTGATGTGAACGCTGGTCTTCTTATAAATGCCCTTTATCTGGTTGAATTAAAATAAAGTTCCCATCCATTACTAGTTTGTTGCATGTGTTATTTTTTAAGTTGTCAGATACTGTTGAATGTTGTTTTTTGAAATGATCATAGGAGTTTAGGAAACTTTTCTTTATTCCATCAGTGGGATGTTTTACTTTGATTTTTGCATGTTGAACTCTTTACATTCCTGGAATAAATCTCATTTGGTTGTGGTGCATAAACCTCTTAATATGCTGCTGAATTTGGTTTACTAGTGCAAGTTGAAGTCTGAAATCTGACTTTCAGATATTTCAGAGTCTGAGACTTTGGACAGAATACTACAAATGGAAAATTTCATACCTTATCTCATGTGGTAAGTGGCAGTCAGAACATAGACATACTGAAATCTTGTATAAAATTGCTTTTCAGCTGTGTGATAAGGTGCAGAAGATGTGATAAAAATATGGTGGATATTTAAATTAAAAATTTATTACAGTGAAAGACAGGGCATTAATCCTGTTCACAGTACTTCCCCTTGATTTTGCACATACTTAACCCATTATTTTTGCACTGTCAGAAGCAGCTCTGGAAGTCATTGTTTGTATCTTTAGTTGCACTGTTAGGACTGCTTTAATGTCCTGAATTGATTCTAAATGCATTTTGTGGTCATTTTGACTTTGGGGAAGGGCTGGAAGTCCCTGTGTCAGACCTGGTGAACAAGGTGGATGAAGGCGCAGTGAAATGATTTTTTTTACAAGCCTGTCTTTCCATTGGGTGGCAGACAGCAGCAGCATTCACTGTATTTTTACCCCACCTGCTAAAGACACACACACAGGGCTTCCAGAATTTGCTCAGAAGTGGCAGGAATGACGTGTGTATTGGAAGAGGGATTTTGAGGGGGTTCAATGGCACTGTGTCTTTTACTGTAATACATTTTAAAATTTAAACATTCACTGCATATTTCTGTCACACCTGGTAATGTGAAACAAATAAGTGAATTTTGTGTTTAGAATTATTTCAGAATCTCAAATCTCTTCTGATTCCAAGCGTTTCACATAAGGGATACTCAACCCATGTTTCTTGGAGGATTTTTGCATCTGAATACTAACAGATATTAGTCTGTGTTTCTGCTAGTATGCTCTTGCTTCTATCTGAGCCATTCTTTATACTGTGGTTTCAGTGACCTTTTTAAAATACAGGTTTGAACATAGAAATATGTTATACCAAATTATGAAATAGTAGAAGTATATTCATTAACGATAACTAAGAAATAAGGAAACTTGTTATCTTTGCTGATAATCTATATTGGATTTAGAGTTCTAAAATGAGATAATCAACATTGGAGTAGAAAAATATTAATTGCCAATATTTCTAGACAGTGATGATCATTTTAGAAAATTGAAGAGACCGCTTGTTAAATCTATTAACAGTTCATAAATTTACCAGGAAAATGCTAAACAAAAGTTACAAAACTTTCCATGTATTCTCAATATGTGATCAGAAATAAAACAGTATATAAGAGCCACATGTGGCTTCCAAAACATGTGCAAGAATTGTAAGAAAAAACTTGTAACAAAAAAGAATCAGAACCATAAAAATATGTTTAAATTTTAAAGTATATTCTCATATTGTAGAGGGAAAGATTTAATAGGTGAATAGAAAGAACAGTTAATTCATAAAATAACTAATGATCATTAAACTTAACTTTATTTCAGAAAATTGAGGAAACCTGATATAAAATGACATTATTTTTCCTATGTAATATCAGATTTGTGATATTCAATGTTTGATGATTCTTGCTAACCTATCTTAGGAGGTTTACATTATTGTTCTGATGTGAAGTATATAGATATGTAAGCTGCTTGCACACACTAATTTTAAAAATATCTCCAAGGTATAATAATGAAAAGAAAGGGAAGGTAATTCATGGTAAAATAGTATTTACTGCCTCAAAAATGTTCATGCTAGAAGGAATGAGAATAATTAGGTACTTGTGTTACAAGTTTTACATGTATCACGTGATTGGATCCTCACACAATTCCTTGGATTTTGTCATTGTTAGTATTTTGACCGAGTAAGTAGCAAAGGATCAGAGACACTAAGTAGGTCTCCCAAGGTCACTTAGTTAGGAAACACCAGGCTGGGATTTCAGCCCTACCCGTCAGATCTTAGAGCCTGCATTGTTAATTTCCAGTCTCAGAGTTGGTATAAACTTGGATACTTCAAAGGCATTTCATATTTGCTTTAAACTGTTGTGCATTACCTCCTACTGCCTTTACCTTGGTGTTTTTTAATGGTTCTGTCTCATTGGATGTCATCTCCTTTTGTCCAATTACTGAAGCCAGAAATGTGGTAGGTAGTCCTGATTCTTCCTTCAGTTCAGTCAGTCTCAAGCCAGTAATCACTAATACATTTAAAATTTTGCTTCTTGAATAATTGTGAAATCCTTTCACTTCTCTATTTCTACTACTGCCAGCCTCAGTCAAAACCTGTTATCTTCTGGCTGGACTACAGTGTGTACCTTGAGCTTCTGCCTTGTCCACTTCTGGTATGATCTTCAAACATAGAAACTGTAACTCCTATCTGCTCTGAGTTGTGTATGTGGAATGTGTGTGTTTATTTTTAAACTTCTTCAGCGTGTACTCCCTGTTCTTGGGATAAAGACCAGACTGGTAACAGGACCTGGAAGGACATTATCTGGCCTGTGATCATCTCTGCAGTCTTCCTGATTCTTCTCCGGTCGCTGGACCACGACTGTGGGAGAAATGGAAGTGGGACAGGTCTATTCTTTATTGGAATCTTCACTGGTTTATGCTCTCTCCTGTGTTCCCTCTGCTTGGAATTCAGCGCCCTTCCCCCCTGCTACCTTAGCTCCTACTCAGCCTTCTCAGCTCCTTTAGTACTGAGGAGACTTTCCCTCACCATCCCCCTTTCCTCCAGACCCTGTCACTTCTGGCATCAAGGTACTGTCGCACCATTTGTAGCATGTAAAACATTTTGAATTGTGTATTTTGATGTTTGTTAATGTTTGTCTTTCCCTCTTAGAGGGCCAAGCACCATAATGCATACTCAATATATTTGAATAAATACACCTAGTTTTGGCTGCTTAATTTTCTTCATGAGGAAACTGAGTGACGTGGCATAGTTGTTACGATGTGGAGTTGATTGCCGTGCTATCCGAACGCACTTAACCTCTTCCAAGTCTCAGGGTCCTTATCTGTTAACTGATGGTAAGAATAGTGCTTGTCTCTTGGATTGCGGGATTTACATGAGTTAACTCACCTCAGTCTCTGGAGTGATAATGCCTGACGTGTATTAACGTGCTTTGTTAGAGGTGGCTGTTGGAATCTGTTCAGGGTCCTGCAGAGCCTGTCCTAGGTAGAGACTCTGTCTTGTGTTGTTCTGCACACTGAGATCACTTGGGGTTCTTGAAGATGTATTCTGTTGTGAGCTGAAATCATCTTTGTACTTTCCTTAAAAACGTGTCTGTCCATTTTCTTGGACAGAAGATGTGTACATTTCATTGTCTTGTGTTTAACTCACTCTTTGCATATGAGGACCATTCTCAGCCTGGGGGAAGGTGGTTCAGTTATAGAGTGAAAATTGTGCTTACTCATGGCAAGAAGCTTTACAGATTGCGTAGAACTTTGAATGTCCACTTAAGGTCTTTGACTTCAGATATTCTGAAATAAATAAAGGATTTTAAGCAAGTAGTGAATTCTGTATGTAAGTTTGTGTTTAGAAAATCGTCTGACTCCTTTGATTGGAATGATGCTCTCTGATAATATTAGGGGAGGTAGGAGGGAGACCTGGGTTTAGCGGAGGAGATAATGAACTTTGTTTTCCGTGGGCTGAGTTTGAGTTGCTTGTATGTCCTCAGTGTGGAGGTGCTCTCAGTTTAAGCATGAGACAGGAGTCGGGAGAGAAGCCTGGGATGAGAGTACCAAGAACTGTGTAGTACAGTAGAAGAAGTAAATGAACGAGCTGTTGCAGCTGGCATCCTAGCAGAAAGCGGCTCAGATGATCCTTGTGTGCGACCTTTATGCTGTGTATCTGGAGGTGACAAAGGCATATTTTACATGGTACCCTTTACTTTCAGGTTTTTCACCAATTAGGGTGGTAGTCCGATTTAATGATGTAAAATTTATATAACTACTGTGGTTTAAAGAATAATGCTTATCTTGAAAAGGAAGTTAAGCATGAAAATAAGGATAAAGTGCTTGCAGAGAACCTAAAGCAGACGGTGGGTTTGTTATGTCCCATGTTCGCTAGACATGCTAGATTCTCTGTTCTCCGAGTACTGCTCTAACTCAAGTGTGTCTGTTTTTGCCTCCCCCCTTTCCTTAACTAGGAATTGTGGTGCTTGGAATAAACAGAGCTTATGGCAAAAATTCACTCAGTAAAAATCTTATAAAAACGGTGAGTGTCAAGATTAAAATGTTTACTTCTAGAATTAAGATCTAATGTTGACGTCAGTCTAAAAATGATTTTTTTTTCTTTTCCCTCCTTACTCTCCCTATTTTGGTTTAGTTATCAAAAACTGTGGACGCTTTGAAATCTGATAAGAAAGTTCGGACCATAATAATTAGGAGCGAAGTCCCAGGGATATTCTGTGCTGGTAGGTAAATGAATTTATTATGAAATAATAGCCTGTTTCTTTTGTATTATGAAATTATGTTGAAGTCTTTTTCACTAAAATGTTCTGTGGCTTGAACTTCATTGCCAGCAGGCAACTCTTCTTTATCTGTTTTTTGCTGTTTTCACAAGAAAAAACACTTATAAAGAAATTTTTGTAATGAGAGTTGTTTTAGAAGTTGAAAAATAATTTGAGCCATTGAAATATTTGTGGCCCATGAGTAGTATTCGTGAAACATCTGTTGGGAAGGGAAGATTAAGTCTTCTGTCCCCACATTATGCTGTGTGCTCCCAGTTGTATAAACAGTACTTTAACTGACCAGCAGTACCTGCTGTGTCACAAAGCATTCAGTGTGGGTTTGCTTTGGAAATTGGTGGTTACAGTAGCACCCACCTGGGTGTGTGCCTGGTTGTTATCTGGGCAGCAAAAGATGTGAGTAATTCACATATGTGCTTTTCTGTTTAGGCTGCATTACCAAAGCTAAAGATTAATGTAGTTTGCATTTTATGTATTTCTAAGCCATGATATTCAGTGAATGTGTTTCAGCTAGTAAACTATGTAGGTGATCAAGATGAGAAAAGGCTGGTAATTTGTGGTGTCTTGTAATTTACCAGTAAGCAAACAAAGATAGAATTTAAAGCATAAAATACGCTTTTTCAGTCAAACTATAAATGGAATAATTCATTTGAAGCAATCAGACATTTAGGGAAACCACCGACAGTGTTCTGGTCATTAAGCAAGTATTTACTGAACATGTGGAGTACATACCTGGAACAGTTCTGAGAACATGGGAGCATATTCATAGACAGATGTTTTTAGAGGTGTCTGATTGTGGTTGATATCCTGTGGTGTGCTCAGTCTTTAAACTTCAGTGTCTTATTACCTTAAAACATTGTAGTTTTTGATCACTTGGGAGCACATAGTGCAAGTGAGTTATATTTTGGCTTTGGTATGGTTTTATTGCTTTCTTCAAATGTAGTGTAACATACTTAAAAGGATTAGTTTTAACTACTGATGGCACCAGTACCCTCCTGTGTTTGGGCTGTGGTGTTCAACATTTCAGACCTCTGCCTTTGCATTTGTCAAGGGTAATACTGGCTGCCTAGTAGGAGTGTTAGAGATTTCATTGTGACAGTGTCAGGAAAGTACAGTGCACTGGAGTTGGCCCTTGGTCTCTTCTATGAAATGGTGTGGCGTTTGCATACATAATTTACCCACATCTTCCCATAAACTTTAAATTGTCTCTAGAGTACTTGCAATACCCAGTGCAATGTAGATGCTGTGTAAATAGTTTTATACTGTATTGTTTAGGGAATACTAACAAGAAAAACGTTTGCACCTGTTCGATGTAGATCCCCCTCCCATTTTTCTCTTTGTGGTTGGTTGATCCAGAGGATGTGGAATCTGCAGATAGAGGGCCAACAGTAGTAAATAAATGATAACTCTGTAGTTCTTATAAAAGTTTTACATACCTATTGAGTTCTTTTTTTCTTAACCAGTATGGGGAACTTATACCAAGAGGATTATGATTCTTTCTATAACTTTTAGAAGAGAAACTTTTAGACCAGGTGAGCGTGGTCTCGAGGTAAATTGTTCTCACACCATGACTGGTGGCTTTGTGGTTCTCTCAGGACGATAGAGTAACTTATTAGGAAACTGTAGCATGTCTTCGGGCTTTTAATAAAGGCTGAGTACGTGAATCTTTGAGGAGTGGTAGTGTTTACTGTGAAGGCAGAACAACACTGTAAGTGTTAACATTCATCTAGCTTTTGTCTTTCCAGTAATACAGGGTTTGTAATTACCATGCCTAATTACTGGTAGAAGTCTTTTTACTTTACCCTTTTTTTGGCTTCCCGTTTATTTATTCTGCTTCTTTGCACAAACAATACTGTTTGAAAAGGGCTTCAGTGATTTCTTGTAGTTTGTAGCTGTCTGTTGCCAGTACCTTTTAGAGGACATATTAAATAATATGCAAAATACTGTTTTATCAAATGAGCAAGTTAGCCTTGAATACTTTCCAGTTTTAATTTAATCTATATCTTTATGTACTTCTAATTTTTCATGTGATCAGGGTACTCTTTAATATTTCCACTCATAGGATTTTTTACTGTATTCTATCAAAGTCAGTATTTTAATTGTAGAAAAATAGGTGCAAATAATTTGTTTTAGTAATTCACTGTGTCATTTGGGACTATTCTTTCAGATTTCTGTGAAAGAGTTTCTCTGCCTGGATTTCAAATAGGCAATCCAATAGGTTTGTATTTATTTGTGTAATTCTAGGTCAGTGAAATTGCTTTATCTGGTTAAAAGAATACTTAAAACTTTTCATGGCCTAAAATGACAGAAGTATCTTACTTCTAATCAGGCTACTTTTGTTAGTTATTATTGAAGAATGGAGTCCTACATTGCATTGGACCAGACATTTTCTGACTTCTGATAACTGTTTCACCTACATAAATCAAATTTTTCTTAAACAAGTAGTTAGTAAGTTAAAAAGTCTGCAATAGTGTACAGAGAGAAATCTTGCTCTCTATTCCTTCCATCCCCTAATAAAGATAATAATTTTATCATTTTTCTCCTAACATTTCATTTTGGTAATAAGTAATCATTATACAGATACACACATGCACTATTAGAATGTTAAGCAGCTAACAGGATGCATATAAAGATTCTTACAGTCTGTCAGACACGTAACGGAGTTACAGCACATTATGCCCAATGTTACTATAGCTGTGTGAGCTGTGCAAGTTAGATCACAGATCAGAGGTGACATTTTCTCTATCTTGAGACTTTCTGCCATCTTAATTTCATTATATTGACAAATTATATTGAGCAAATATATAAGTAGTAAATAATTTTTTAAAATTTATAAGGTATATTATTATATTTTTCTGTTTTGATAACTTAAATTGTGTCTGCATTTCTGAATTATTGTTAAAACATTTGAGAGGAAAAATTTTAGACTACAAAGAGATTTCATAGAATAACTCAGGTTCTTTCATTTACAGAATCCCCAGGAGGTAAGGGGCCTGATTAGAGCTAGTGGCTTAATTGGAACTATTTAACTCCCGGGGCAGGGTCTTTGGGATTGGGGCAGGAGCAAACCCTTGGCCTGGTGCACACTAGGCAAGCGCTCTACCACTGTGCTGCCTACCCCCAGGCAGGGTTTTCTGTACTGTACTGTGGTTTCTAATCTAAGATCCAAAAGGAATATGAAATCTTTCTCTCTCTGGGCATTTTTTGCCGGGGGTGGGGGGTGTCTTTTTGAGACAGGATTTCACTATGCAGTTCAGGCTGGCCTCAAACTGACTTTGTAGCTCAGGCTGGCCTTGAACTTGCCTCAGCCCCTTGAATACTGGAATTACAGGCATGTGTCACCACATCTGACCTCGGAAGTCTCCTTTTTTAAGCTCTTATGATTCGTGCATTTACATTACACATCTTAGCAGCGGTGTTGGTTGGAAGTCACTGTTGTGTGTCTTTCCTGTGGATTAGAACACCATCTCTGGGCTCATGGCATGCCTGTGTGTCGTGGAGTATTGGGAAATGCATTTCGATAGCCAAAGCTTCTTGTGTAGCGTTAGCTACACTGATTATATTAGAGATTGGCCCGAATGTGTGCTGCTTTCCCTACTGCGTATTTTAGAAATTGTTTCTTCCCTTTTAATGCTTTTCTTGTTTCTTACACCTGATAGCTAAAATAATTCTGTTTCAAAATGTTTACTCAAAATTTTATTATTGTCTATAATGGTTATGAAAAAGTTCTTTTGAATAGGCTACTGCATTAGCCAGAAACTTGCAATCACAGTCATCTGTTTTTTTTTTTTTTACAAGTATTCTATTACTAAATTGCAGAGTGCCTCTGTATTGTTTGTTACCATAATGTTTTCAGGTGAAATTCTATGAGAAATTACTGACACTTAGGATTTTTTTCTCTTTGAAATTCCTAAAATAGATGACAAACAATTCTTGGTAATTGATTCCTATGTGTAGAACTGTAAATTGAGTGTTTCACTGAATTATCAGTGTGGGTTTTTTTAAAAAAAGAGATCATTTTACTTCTGCTTTTGAATTCTAGTAAATTGTGTTATGACTAAACGCTTCTCACTAAAGCTGGCAGCCTGCGTTACTGAACACAGTGTGTACTGTTCTAATAGATAATGATCTCATGACAGACACAGACATGTGGAAACCTGTGACTAATGAAGTAATCTGTTTAATATTGTTTCATAATCTTAGCTGTATACTTCTCTATTTAATTATTTACCTAGTTAGACCCTAGTTAAATGAAGTGATAAGTAAAACTAAAGGTGTAGATGCCACAAATTTGGTTTCATAGTAGGTAAGCATGTCAGCATAGTTTTGTTGTTGTATATCTTTCTTTGAAATTAAAAAAATATGTTTTGAGATATGAATTACTTGCAATGAAATTTACCCATTTGAAGTGTCATTGATGAGTGTTGACATGCTAAAATGATGATCACACTTATAATTCATGTTCATCATTTAAGAAGTTTTCTTGTCTCTTTGTAGCCAGTTCCGTTTACTTACTGTGGTCTCTTAAGATGTAGGTCTCCTTGGCACTACTACAGTTTTGTCTATTCTAGAGTTTCTTATAAATGGACTCATATAGTATGGGTGGTGCTTTGTGTCTAGCCTGTTTCACTTAGCATAGTGCTCTGAGTTCACCTGTGTTCTATGGTTCAGTAGGTGCAAGTTTTTTTTCTTTTTCTTGGCCAAGTATCATTTTCTTTCCTTTTTTTTTTTTTTTTTTTTTTTTTTTTTTTTTTTTTTTTTTTTTTTTTTTTTTTTTTTGCGGCACCAGGGATCGAACTCACAACCTCGCTCTTGCCAGGCAGGCGCTTAGTCTGCTGAGCTAGATCCCCAGCCCTGCCAAGTATCATTTTCAGTGTATTGCTGAGTATTCATTTTATCTGCTAGTAGTCATTCACTGTATGGGAATTACTTTTTCTTTTACCAGTTGATAGTCATTTGAGTTTTTCCATCTTGAGATTTTATACATACTGCTTCTAGATATATTAGTCTAACTATTGGGTTAGTTAGCTTTCCACTACTGTACAAAATACCAAGGTAGTTAACTTAAGAGAAAATGCTTTGCTTTGGCCCACCATTTTGGAATTTCCAGTATGTGATCGATTAGCTGCATTGGTTTGGGTCTGTGGCAAGGCAGCGCATCGTGGTGAGAATCTTGGAGGAGCAGAAGTACTCACAGTCACATACCAGAGAGCTCTGGGGAAAGAGGAAGGGGCCAGGGTCCAACAGTTCCCTTCCAGGGCAGTCCCAGTGACCTAAAGAACTCTGATGAAACTGCTTCCACACCTCCCAAGAGTGCCACTCAGGCCTTACCATATGTGGACTTCAGCAGGGGACAGGACATTGCACATCCAAACTGTAACAGCTTCAGTGACCATTTTTGTATAGGCCTTTTTGTGAGTGATTTTATTTCTCTTGGGTAGATACTTCGAAGTGAAATTACTGAGTTTTACCATAGCTATGTTTAGTTTTATAAGAAACTGGTAACCATGCATAGGCCCTGGTTTTGATCCCTAACACCAAGAAAACAAAGTAGAACAAAACCCAAGAAACTGCCAGCTGTTTTCCAAAAGAACTTACCATTTTGCATTTTGCATTTTTGTCAGCAATGAATGTATGAGAATTCCAGGAGTTCCGTACCTTTTTCAACACTTGATGTTATCAATCTTTTTCATTTTAGGCATCTTACTAGATAGGTAATTGTATGTTTATGGTTTTAAGTTTTTATTTCTCTAATGACTAATGATTTTTAGCATCTCGTGTTTTTCATGTGTATATATTTTTTGGTGAAATGTTTATTCAGATCTTTTCCCCATATTTTTATTAGAACATTGTATAGTGTTATATATTCTTAACACAAGTCTTTTATCTGGTATGTTTTGCTAATGGTTTCTCCTTTTCAAGGCTTGCCTTTTTCTTTATACTCGGAGACTGATTTGTCAGGTGTTTCTTTTATAATTTATTCTGTTTTGGTGGGTTAAGGAGCACTGTCTTATCCCTGAGGCGCAACACAAGGATTTTCTCCTGTGTTTTCTTGTAGTACTTTTGTAGTTTTTATATTTTGCTTTTAGACTGATGATGTATGCTGAGTTAATTTTTGAGTATATTATGAGATAGAGATTGAGGAGTTATGATAAAACACATATTTGGTCTTTGCTTTGGTTTGAGGCACAGAGCTCCTAAAATACTGAAAATTTTCTGAATGTGCATGCCTTTGGTTTATAATGTAATGATGTAAGCCAGGGGCTCCTTAGATAGCTTTCAGGTGGGAACTTCTAGTAGCACTGCAACTGTGGGATTGGAGGGTTAGAACTTTTAGTGCTCTTGGCTCTGGAAAGCAGAAAAGGGTCAGAGATTGAGTTTCATCACCAGTGGCCAAGGATTAATCAGTCCTGCCTGTGTAATGAAACCTATGTAGAATCAGAGAATTGGATAATTGGTACAGGTCCCTTGTCTCCTGTTTGGTTTCAGAAGTAGTATTGGAGAAAAGAATCACAAGTGATACTAGAAAAGAGATTGCTAAATCAATTCCCAGAACTCAAGGAAGTATTTTACTTACTATTGTTGGCTGATTATAAAGAATAAAACCAAGGAGCAGCTAGATGAACAGGTTCGTAGGACAAATTGGGATGTAGAGATCGCAGAGCTTCCATGCCCTGAGGCAGGGATTGGGGCTTGACCAAACTGGCTGGGCAAGTGGGCATGACCTGTTCATCACAGAGATCCAGGGTGCGTGCACAGAACACAGTTTCCAAGCCCTACAACTGGGACCAGTTAGGAAGTGCTGTCTTCAATGCCCCTGGTATGAAATGAAGCAAGTTTTTGATAGGATGGACTAGATCTGACATCAGCCCGAAGAATGAATGACACACAGGAGCTCTGCCCTTAGCCTCGTGGCCAGTGTGAACTTTCTCAGTGGCCTGCTATCAGTCTGCACACTGTACTGTTTTTTCTACCTCTAATGAGTAGAAAACCCAATCGCCTTTTCGCATGTCTTTGCAGAACACCGAGAACCTAGAAAGAGCCTGTCGAACCCCAGAGCCCAGTTAACAGCCCTCTGCAGACAGCCACTTTCCCAAGCAGGTTGGCATGCTCACTGACCTGGAAGCTCCCCAAATCCTGTTGTTTAGAGGTTTTTTTTTAAGTGGAGATTTTAATACAGAGGCATGGTTGATTGAATCCCACTCCGCACAGACTTTGGTAAACGTGGAGTGAGTATTCCAACACTTTAATCAGTGCTTTTCTTCCAGGTTGCTGGCCGCTCTCCTGACGCTGTCTGGAGGCCCAGGAGGGCCACTGCAGTGGTGTAAACTGATGTTGGTTGAGAAGGGCTGCCTTAGAGTATCAAAAGATACTGTCACTCTGGAAATTCCAAGGGTGTTAGGTACTCTAAGTTATTTTTGTGTTTTCTTCTTTGCATATGTATATCTGTTCTTCTAGTACCATTTGTTGAAGTAATTAACTGTCTTCCCATTGCATTGAGACCTTACTAAAAAATCATTTAACAGTATGCATGTATGAGTTGTGTGTTTTGTCTATTCTGTTCCATTAACGTATGCATCTTGTTGCCAGCACCATGCTCTTTCAGTTAATGTGTACAGGACTTGGACATTGTCTTAGTCTGCTTTCTGTTGCTGTAACAAAATACCTGAAGTTGGGTAAAGAACAGAAGTTTATTCGGTCTGCAGTTTTGAAGGCTGAGAATCCAGGATCGGACAGCCCCATTCTGCTTGGCTTCTGCAGAAGACTCATTGACTCAGTCGTGTCATGGCAGATGCCTTCACAGTGGCGGGAGTGGCTGTCAGAGACAGGGAGCCAGACACTGAGGGAGGCCACTTTGCTTTCCAACAAAACCCACTCTCAGGAAGTAATCTAGGGTCTGGGGAGCACAGCCCCAGTCCCCAGTGTGCTAACCACCTCCTGTGGGCTCCTCCTCTGAAGTATCTTGCCTCCTACTGTGCCCATCATGCTGGGTGGCCAGCTGCCAACATAGGAACCCACGGGGATGCATTCAAACTGTGGCTGAGCAGTAGTGACACTTTGGTTAAATTGATTTCTAAGTGTTTCATGCTTTTTGATGCCACTTTAGTGGAATTTCTTTTAATTTTGGTCTCAAATGTTTATTCTTAATAGACTGCTACTGTGTATACCAGTAGTTGGTTTTTATCCCGCAACTTTGTTAAACTATTTTTGCTTTGATTTTTTTTGGGTTCTAGGAGCCTTTTTTTGGAGGTACTTGAGATTCTCCCATAGGTAGTCAAGTAATCTTCAGATAAAAAGTTTTACTTCTTTCCAGTCTGTTTGCTTTTAATTCTTTTCTTACAGCATCGACCCAGACCTTCACTACAGGTTAGAAATGTGATGAGACTGTCTTCCCTTGCCTTTTCTCGACCTTAGGGTAAGGCAGTCAGTCTTTCACCAGTAAGTTTAACCTTTTTGTGTTTTTTTTTTTTTAACAGATGCAGTTTATGAGGTTGAAAAGTTCCCTTTTATTCCTTGTTTGCTGAGGGTTTAAAAAAAATTAGGAACATGAACTGTTTCAAAATCATTTTTGGGGGGAATCTATTGATAGTCAAATATAAAAGTCATGTTTGGTAATGAACCTGTCTTGGTCATGATGTAGCATCCTTTTTATGCATTTCTAGGTTTGATTTGTTAAATTTTATTGAAGTTTGTAATTATGTTCATAAGGGGAACTGATTTCTTGTTATGTCTGTTTTCAGTATCAATCATGATCTTATGAAATGAGTAATGTTCCTTCTATTTTTTTGGGAAGAGTTTGTATAGAATCTAGTCTAGAAATTCTTTTTGTGAGAAAGAATTTTAACTTTTAATTTAATCTCTTTAATGGATACAGGGCCGTTGAAGTTACTTTTGAGTGGCTTGTGTTAAGGAAATTATTTTATCATAAAGTTCCACATTTATTGGCATAATGTTTATAATCCTTATTTTCCTTTTAATATCTTCTGAATTTATAGTTATAGCTCAGTC
>RJWT010017947.1:0-19101 GCA_004365215.1 Cuniculus paca
CAGCTCCTGAGTTCTAAGGAACTTATAATGCAAAATATCTAGTTTCTTTCTAAAATCCTAGTCTACTGTAAACACAATGTGAAAGAACCTGGTTAGAGAGCTTGAGTTCAATCGGGTGTTTGCATTTATTTATTTATTTATTTATTTATTTTATTTTGAAAAACAAAACAAAAGAACAAAACAAAACAAAAAACACAACCAAACAAAACAAAACAGAGTAGAGTCAATCACTACAAAACAATGAACGTGGTACACGACTTCTAAACAGGGTAAAAAGCAATCGATAATGGCTACTATAATGCCTCTTGTTATCTGCAGTATACTTTCCCATACCATCAGGGATGAGTAAAATCAAACAAAATACAACAAAATAAAACAGTAAAAACAAAACAAAGCAAAACAAAACAAAACAAACAAGGTAGAACAATGTAAGCAATACAGAAGTTCAAGATACTAGTAGAACAGTAGTGGTTACCATAATGTTTGTTACCTTCAGAATAGTTGCCTACACCTTCAGGCATGCTACAACCAAACAACACAGGATACAGTAAATCAATCAAAACAAAACAATGAAAGCAATACAGGGTTTCTAAACAAGATAATTGGACATCCTTGATGGCTGCAATTATATATTTTGTTGTCTTTAAAATAGCTGTCCATGCCATCAAGTATAATAAAATCAAACAAATCAGAATAAAATGAAACTAATCAGAACAATGAAGACAAGATGAGTTTCAAGTCATAATAATAGATAAACAGTGGCCACTTCCTTCCCTTTTTAGATAGTTCCTCCCCTTTGACTTTCCCAATATGTATTGTGCATTTTGGATCCCACTAACTCCTTTAGTTTGTTATACTAGGGAGACAACACGAAATTCACCCATGTGACTCTGAACCATTTCATACATGAGCATGATCACCAGTTGCCTCTCTATCCACCTATGAGAGCCTTGAGATTATCTTCCTTTATAGCTGGGTAGGCTTCCACCACATAAAATACCATGTCTTTCTTATCCATTCTGCAATTAATGGGCAGGCTACCCCTACTTTTTTTCTGGCTCCCTGTCACATAGGGCATTGTTCTCTTTCCTTTGATTTTCAGTCTATGAATTTTGTTTTTAGTTAAATGTGTTTCTTGTATAGAGCATATTGATGGATCCTGTCTTCTGATCCACTCTGCCTGTGTTTCTTTCTATTGGTGCATTGAGGTCCTCTTGCACTGCATTGTCTCTGCCATGCTATTTTCCTGCCATTGGCTCCCTAGTTTTCCTCTCCATTCAATCAACTGTCCCCACTTGATGGTCCCCTTCTGCCATTGTTTCTCTCTCTAGAATGTCCTTTAGTATTCTTTGTAGGGCTGGTTTGGTGGTCATGAATTCCTTGAGTTATTCTTTGTCATGGAAGTATCTTGTTTCTCCATTAATTTTGAAAGAAAGTTTTGCAGGGTACATCAGTCTGGATTGGAAGTTGTTTTCTTTCAGGACTTGCAGTACTTCACTCCAGCCTCTTCTTGACTTGATGGTTTGTGTTGAGAAGTTTTGCTGTGATTCTGATGGGTTTTCTTTTATAGGCGATCTGTTTCTTTTCTCTAACAGCTTTTAACATTTTATTCTTGAGTTGAATTTCTGGGATCTTGATTATTATATGTCTGGGTGTAGATTTGTTTTGGTTATGGCTAGCTGGAATTCTATATGCCTCAGTTACTTGAATGTCACTTTCTTTTTCTATGCTTGGGAAGTTTTGATAAATTATTTCTGTAAATAAGGTCCTGATGTCATTTGTCTTGACCCCTGCTTTTTCACTCACATTTTTAATTCTTAAGTTAATCTTGAGTTATCGAACAGTTGTTGAATTGTTATTTCTTGAGTCTTTGTTATTTTTAAGAGATCTTTCCTTTCACGATCACAATCTGAAAACCTGTCTTCAAGGTTTGAAAGCTTAGCTTCAATTTCGTTCAAGTAATTTTGCCAGCTTTCCATGGAGTTTTTAATTTTTTGGATATCTCTTTGAATCTGTTTCATGCATTCTCAATCTCTTTTATATTGTTCATTCGTGGATTCCCTCATTTTCCTATGCTCCTCTATTTTTTTTAATCTGTGTCTTCTTTAAAGATACTGAGTATTTCTTTTATTATGTTTTTCATTTCTTCTTTTACCTGGGATAGAATTTCTGTTCTAATTTCTCTTATAGTTTCATGACGTTGTTTCTTTAGTTCAGTTGACATCCTTCAGTCATTTCAGGTGTGCAATTCTCGATCTCCGTGTTTACCTCTTGTGGACTTGCACTGTTTGGGTTGAATGCCAGAGATTGCCCTCTCCCTTTTCATCTTGGCATATTCCTGATTTCTTCCACACACCTGAGTAGTGTGGTCCCAGGCACCCCAGCACTGGCCACAACTTCTCCGAAGCTAGACTGTTCGGCTTTTCTGGTCAGTGCTGGTTAAGTACATCCGATGGTGGGCGCCCGTGTCTCTGCACTGAGCTGGGTACCAACCCACCTGGAATTTGCACGGGAGCAGACCTGGTCAGACCCTACGAATCTAAGCTGTTTAGGAACCTAGGCGATGTTGTCTGAAATGTGCATGGAGCAGACCTTGGTCTAAACAGCTTCCATGGGTCCACCCACAACCTGGCGCTTCGGGCAGAAGTGAGTAGCAGTCTTGGCCCCAGGCATAACCTGCCCGACTCCAAGATGGTGCCCTGCCAATCACTCTCTTCTATGGGGGATTGAGTCCCCTGCACTCACCACCAGCCAGCGCAGATCTCCGTGTCCACCGCTCTTCTTCACCCTTGCGCTTCTCCACAGAGACCTCTGGGGCTGACTGCGGCTGTGACCGAAACCTCGGCCTCGACCTGGACTGCGTGTCTCCAGGCTCAGCAGCTCTTCTGGCAGGGTGAGTCTGGCTCCAGGCTAAGGCGCTGCCAGCCACCACCTTCTTCTTCATTTAAATTCTTTTTATTCTCTTTGTGGGCTTCAACTCATATTTTAGATTTTTCCTGGGTCCAGGGGATCCACTTCCTTCCTTCTTGTCCTCTCCATGATGTTGCATCTGAACTGTTTCTCTCAGAGAGATTGTTTACTCTGCTGCTTACTGTTCCGCCATCTTGGATCCGTCTCATTTGCATTCATTCATTTGTTTGTTTGTTTGTATTTATTTATTTTTAACTCCACAGGGACCTCGAAGGCAGCCCACTCAGCAACCTTCCTGGAAATCCAGGAGCGGCTCTTTGCCTTCTTTATGTTGAATAAAATCTCTCCTAATTTCCTTTCTTGGTTCATGACTTCATTTTTCCGCCTTCCTTTTCAGGACCAGGAGCCTAGTACATACTGCAACAGCAGTAGATTAAACAAGGGCTCAGGATTCACTATTCCCTGAGGGGTGAAGGGTGTGGGAGAAAGAAGTGAATGAGGATGCAGAATTATTACCAGAATTTAGCAGCATTGAACCAGTTTGCTCCCACAGAAGGCAGTTAAAACAACAGCAGAGAGCTTCTTGTCCTACGTGGACTCACAGTGGTCTTGGAGCTTGGATAGAAGGGGAAGCTAAGAGGGGAATGGACACTGTGAACCAAGACCTCCTGGTATTCCTTCTCCCTGGGGCGATCTGCATCCTTTTCAGCATCTGTAGAAGCAGCTGCAAAAACCCAGGATAGATTCTGCTAGTTCCCTGGAGGAGCTTGCAGGATTCCGATTGAACACTAGATGGCGCTGTTGACCCGCTCGTCGTCTGTCAGCTCCGCGATTCCCTCCTCTTTGCCGCCAGTACAGACCCTGTTTTAAAAGCCTAGTATTACAAAGTGATACTTTTCTCTCCCTTAATGATTGATTTAGAGGATTTTAAATTTTTTGATGACTTTCAAAGGTTACCTTTTTCTGGAGAACATTTGACAACTGGCAGAAATGGAAAGAAGAAAGGACGGGAATGTTTCCTAAGGGAGAAAGGCTAACTCAGATGAGAAGTTTTTAAAATAAGATCATTTCACCCCGAGGAAAAAAAATTCAAGTCACTCAGGCATTCTTGTTTCTCTATTTCTATGGCACATTTGATTGTTTTGGGTATTTATTTGCATACTATAATATATAATATGCTTAATGGCTGACTTTAATGGGTCACAGGTTATTGGTGTCATTGCTAGGTTTTCTATTTTTAAAAAAATCATCTTTACTTTGGAAACATTTTGACAGGAAAGTCAAAGATTAGTTAAGTGAACTCTATGGATCCATCTTTTTTTTGTACCGGGGACCGAACTCACAATCTCCCACTCCCCAGGCAGGTGCGTATGCTGCTGAGCTATACCCCCAGCTCCTTGCATCCATCATTTAAAAAAAAATATAAAATTTTACAATCATCTACTTACTCTTCCCATCAAGCAGGTTTAAATATATCCATTTTATAGATAGTAAAATTGAGAATCAGGGATTTAAAAACTGCCCAAATTGATACAGTTAATTGGATGGTCAGATTCAAATCTTTTTTTTTTTTTTTTTTTTGCAGAACTGGGGATTGAACTCACGACCTTGCGCTTGCCAGGCAGGTGCTTAGACCGCTAAGCTAGATCCCAAGCCCTGGTGTTTTTGAGACAGGGTCTCACTATGCCATTCAGGCTGGCCTTGAGCTCACTCTGTAGCCCAGGCTGGTCTCGAACTCACAACAATCTGACTGTCTCAGCCTCCCGAGTCCTGGGATTACAGGCGTGAGCCACCACGCCCAGCCAGATTCAAATCTTTATTTTCCAGTGTGCTTCTATGATGTTACCCATCAACTTGATTTCTGCCAAATTTGTGTGAATATCTGAAAACATATTCCCATTTGAAGGCAAGCATATATATGCATTTTCAAAAGCTTTTGAAAGCTATTTGCAGGAATTTTTCTAAAGAGAACACTATCTTTGTTAGGTTGGGTTATAACTAGATTTATAATAGCTGTGGATATTGTGAAAATATATATATAAGCTTTTTTTCTACAAAGGAATGTGAAACCATCAAAATACATTTGAGTTTCTTTGAAAGCTATAAACTGGCCCACAAATACATGTTGTGAGTGATAGACAGTACAAGGTCCTCTAGCTTGTGCTTCCAACCTGGAAATACTTCAGAAGAACTGCTCTGGAAGGGCAGGAGTGCTGTTCAGGGGAAGTGCGTTTGCGTAGCATGTGCAAAGCCCGGGTTTCAAATGTTCCTGGACATCTCAGGGGATAAACAGAACCTGATTTTGTGCGTGTGTGTGTGTGTGTGTGTGTGTGTATCACTGGTGAATGAAGTTGGGGCCTTCACACCGAAATACATCTTCAACCTTTAAAATTATTTTGTATTTTGAAACGGGATCTCACTAAGATGCTAAGTTGCCCGGGCTGGGTTTGGACTTGCAATTTTCCTTCTCAGTCTCCCAGAGTAGTTGACTAGCACCTGAATGTCTTAAAACAAAGCTATGCTAGCTCTGCTCTCTTTGATTAGTTGCACTCTATCTTCAAAAATATGTTCTTCCTCTCCTCCCTGATTCTCCTGTTCCAAGTCCAGGTAATCCTACCCTTTGATAATAGGAAACGGTTAAAAGTTGCTCTCTTCACGTAGAATGCAGTCTTGGGTGCCAGTTTTACAAAATTTGTCAGGCTCTTTTAGCTTTTCATTATGGTTTTTGCAAACCAAGACCTGAAGAGACTTGGGCAGTTAGGATAAGTGTCAGAGTCCCCACAATTTGTCAGTGGGTGCTAAAGGAGATCCCTCTCTCCAAGGTGGTCACTAAAGGTTTTTAGAAATATAGAAGACTAAATAAAATCTGAGATCTTTTGCTCCATTTTAGTCCTCAAAATCTCCTGATCCTTCTAGGACAAATATGACTAAGACTTGGAGACGTTTCTCTCTCTGGATCCCATAGCAAAGTCCTCAGAGCACTCATTATATTACATTGAAATACGTGTTTACTTTCCTGTGTCTCCCCCAACCCCACTTCATGCAAGGAGACCTCCTCTGCTGGAGCACTTGTGTGCCTGTGACTTGATCTTGTTCTAATGCCTGGCCCACTCGGAGTTTTCACCCCAACTCCCTGTCAGGATGTCTTTGAAACTGCAAAGCTGTAGACCTCCGGGTTTCCTTCCAGGCCCTCTGAATCAGAACCTCGAGACAGCATGGTTTAGCAGGGGACAGGGATGACGGACAGGGACTTGGACTGTCTGAGCCCTATCTTCCAGGACATCTGCCCAATCTCTTCATTCCCTCTTCATTCATTCCCTGAAATTCATTTAATCAAAGTGTCAGTAACTTTTCTCATGACCCAAAATAATTGATCCTACTGTACCTACTCCTACTCTTTTTTTTCTGCAAAAGTGAAACTTTTGGAATATTCATGAATTAATATCCTCTGTGGGTCATGACTTGGGAAAAGTGACTCAAGACTTTGCGAAAACCACCCAACTTTTGGATGGAGAACCACTTCTGGAAAAAAATGACTCTTTGATTCCTATCATCTGCTCACAAATAGAACAAATTTGTAATCATCCCTTTGGAATTTCTGTCTGAAGGAAACCACAGAGTGTTGAATTCAAAATAAGATAATAAATAGGGAAATCAATTGTACTATTCCTTATAGGATGAATTTAAATACTAGAAAACATTATTGATAGTCTCTTTTTGTGCTATGGTTATTGTGTTGGTTGAGTAAATACACCAATAATCCTAAAGTCCTTCTCAGGTTCACTGAGATGCTATAATTTTTTCTCATGATCTTGAGTTTTCCTACCAAGGAAGTTTTCAGAAATCTAACTCCTTTTCAGCCTGCTCGGCTGACTCCATCTCCAATCAATCTCAAAATACAGAATTTCTATGGACTTCCATTCATTGTGTCATTAAAAATAAGTATTCATAGTAGGTGTTTGAATAAGAAAGAAAATATTAGTTTCCAATGGATGAAACTAGCTAGACAAGAGTAGACAAACATGGTAGCCATAAATCATACCAATTTCTGTGAATACGAACCTTAGACTGAGATAACGTGGAACTGGCTGCCACCAGGGATGTCTATGAGAAAGAAAGGACACTGGAGTTGAGACCTAAAGGGTGAGTGACAACCAGTCTTGCAAAGATTTGAAGGAATGGTCCAGTTAGGAGGAACAGGAAGGGGCAGGAGGAGGTAAAGGGTCTGTCACCAAAGGCAGAGCAGAAGACTGGACGGGCTCATAACAGTGTGCCTGAGACCATAGCAAAGGGAGGACTTTTGTCTCTCCCTGAAAAGGGCAATTATTGCAGGGGTGGGTGCCAGGGAGAGTCACAGCTGATTCGTGTTTTAGAACAGTGACTCTTGCAGTTTACTGGGAAGGGACTGGAAGGTGACAAGGATGAAAACCAGATCAGTTAGGAGTAAGAGAGGATGGTGCTGTGAACTAGGATGTGGGCAGATGGGCAAAGTCTGAGATACATGTTTGGAGGCATAATGTGAAAGAATTGGTGATGGACCTGGATTTGGGGGGTGGTAGAGGAAAAGGAGACGTCAAGGGTCATTGACAGGTTTCTAGCTGTGGAAGAATGTGGCGCCCTTTGTGAGATAAGGATGCTGGAGAAAAGGTTCAAGAAGCTGGGTAAGTTTGGAGGGAACACCAAGAGTCTCCCCACCAATAATTAAAATTTCATTTTGTTTCTAAGCATATATGGAATATTTGGGGGGTTGGTAACAACTTTGCTGGGCTATAATCCAGTGGTTTTTAGTATATTCAAAGACTTGTATGACTATCACCACAATTAGTTTTAGAATAGTTTCATTAACCCCAAAAGAAACTACCCATTAGCAGTCACTCCTCCCTGTCTTCACACCTGTCTCGTTCCCTACCCCAAGTGCTTGGCCATCAGTAATGTAGTGTCTGTTCATATAGATGTTTGGTTGTGAACATCTTGTACACATGGGAGCCATAATAGGTGGTTTTCAGGTCTGACTTCTTTCATTTAGTATAGTGTCCTTGAGGACCATTCACAGTGTAGCATGTATCACTATTTCACGGTTTTATAAAATAATATCCTATCGTGTGAATATGTGTTTTATTACTTTACACATCAGCTCATAGGCATTTGGATTTGTCTCAGTCTGCTTGGACCAGCAGAAAAATGCCATAGCCTGAGTAGCTTAAACAACAGATTTTTATTTATCATCATTCGGGAGGGTAGAAGTCCAAGATCACCGTAATGGCTGGTTCATTTTCTGGGGAGGGCTTTCTTATAGCTGATAATCTTCATGATCTATCCTTATTTGGCAGAAAAGGAGGAAGAGGAAGGAGATAGGGAAAGAGGGAGGGAGGAGAGAGGGAGGAGAGGTAGAGTGGGAATGCAAAGGGTGGGGGAGAGAGAAAGAGTGAGAGAGAGAGAGAAAGAGAGAGAAAATAGCTTTCTCAGGTCACTTCCTATTCTTCCTATCAGGGCACTTTCCTCCCATTCTCAAGGGCTCCACTCTCATGACCTTGTTACTGCCCAAGGGCCATGCATCTAAATAAGCATTTACAATTTCAACTTGCGAATATTTGAGGGAAGCACACACATTCAGTCCACAAGTTTGTTGCTTCTACTTCTGGCCATTACGAATAATAATGCCATGGACATTTGTGTTCAGATTTTTCTGTGATATCCAAGAGTTTTGTTTAAATGTAGGGAAGCTGCAATGTTCACAAGATGTGTAATGAAGCCAATGCGCTGTCAGGTTTCCATGTTGTCTTATTACAGTGACTGTCTTCTGATCTCCACTATTGTTTAGGGGCCTCTACTCTGATATAAGCAGAAAGACCCAAATCCTCAGGTGTCCACTTCAGTCTCTTTCTAATCCATACCCAGACTGCTAAGTATTTTGGAAGGAAATGCCTTGAAGTTGATCCATTGGTGGGCATGCCTTGTGGGAACTGGGTCACTTTTTTGCTCTTCTCCTGGGAGACTTTCTGGAGGAAGGAACAAGCCTAACATTTATCATGAGAAGCAGGATATGCAGGGAGGAGCTGGGTCAGTAAGGGAGTCTGGGTTGGACCTAAGCTTTCTACACTTCTTATCTTGGGCAAATTGCTCAGGCTGTCTGGCCCTCATCTGTAAAATGGCAATGCTGGAAATATTTATCTTACTGGGCTCTTAAAAGTACATCAGATTGTGCTCAGCACCATCCTGGCACAAAGTCATTTCTCTGTAACCAATGTTTGTATTATGTTTTGGTTACTTTTCTTCGTTGCTGAGACAAACACCTGACACCCAAAGTGAAGCAAGAAAAGGTTTATTTAGCTTACAGTTCTGGAGATTTCAGTCCATAATCAGCTGGCTCCAAAGCAGAGTGGCATGGCACTGGGGCAACACTTCAAGGCAGCAGCCAGAGCAAAAGCAGCCAGAGCAAAAGAGAAAAGGCAAGCCTCTTCTCTACCCTTAAATTGTACACAAGCCGCGCCCCCCCTTCAGGGTGGGTGTAACACAAAATGTCCTTGCCCACCTTTGCACAGGATGAGGATATTTACAAAGTAAGAACCCTGGCTCCCTGCTGAGTCCCTCAGTTAAACTTTTAAACTGTGCAAGTTGACACAGTGTACATCAGATTGTGCTCAGCACCATCCTGGCACAAAGTCATTTCTCTGTAACCAATGTTTGTATTAGAAGTTGAGCGTCTCTTATAGGGAATGGCTCAGACCACAAGTGTTACAGATTCTGGATTGCTTTGGATTTTAGAATACCTTTTTACACGTAATGAGATATCTTGGTGGTGGAAGCCAAGTCCAAATACGAAATTCATTTATGTTTTATATACATGTTATACACTGTCTGAAGGTAATTTCATACCGTACTTTAACCATTTGTGTTTTGACTGTCAGGTATGGAGATTTTGATAGTACCATGCCAATGTCAAGAAGTTAGAGAGTTTTGAACATTTGGGAGTTTTGGATCAGGGGTGCTTTACCTCTAGTAATGAATAGACAAGTCAGATTACTGACTGTCTCCATCAGTAACCCATGGCTAGTATTACATACCTCAGAGTTCATTATAAAGATTAAGTGAGACAAGAACTATAAGGAGGCCAGCATAAAATGTATCAATAAATTAATAGTTATGGCTGGTCCTTTGTTTTTTTTTTTTCAAATCCATTTTATTTCAAAGAGCAAAAGAAAAAAATGAAATTTCAAAACATGTCAATCAGGGGACTGTTCCTTTGTTAAGTGTGTATTTGTTTTTGAGGTAGGCATCTCACTGTGTTAGCCAGGCTGGTCTTGGACTTGTGAGTTCAGCTGGCCTCCACCCCTCAGCTTCCTGTGTGGCTGGGACCACGTGCTTGCAGCACCACACCTGGATAAGCATGTGTCTTTTGAGGCTCTACTGTGAACTGCCATTCAGGTTCTAAGGATACAGTAGAAAATAGAATAAGCAGTCCTTGCCCTTGTGCAGTCTGTATCATTACCATCATCATTATTACTGCGAATCTAGTGCATTACTATGAACAAAGGAGAAAGGACAACTCTGTGTGTCTCAAGTGACATCTAAGAAGGGAGACCGATCATATTTTTACTTTACTTGGACAAGCAGACTCACAACTTTTAACCCCCTTTCCGTCACTTCCAAAGAACTCAGGCTGTTAGATCAGAGCTGTTGACACCTCCGCTTTCCCACCCCAGCTTTTCCCACAGTCCTGACTTAGGTCCCCGAGGAGTGCCACTGCTGTCAGTCAGGCTGATGAATCTTGCCTTCTCTCTGTGTGCCATTTTAAGTAGAATTGCCTACGTACTAGAAAATTATTATTGGTGCTCTCAGCTGTTTACTAATATGGCGGCGGCTATGATTTGTGCTTTAATATTTTTTTCAAAGCCCATTTACTTTGTAAGTGTGGTTCTAAACTACTTAGGGAGACTCCCAAGTGGCAGACGCTACGGCACGAGCTAATGCGGATGGCCACCGGCAGATGGCACCAGAGACACACTGATGTAGTCCTCACTGAGCGCCCCCCCCCCCCCCGCCCCGGGGTTCCTAGTTAGCCTTCGGAAACTGACTTCTTGTTGCTGTCATTGGCCTTTTTTTATTTCATTTTTTTCTTGTAAGCATCACAGATAGGTGTAGCAACCTGTCTGCTTCTCCCGCTTCACCAACAGGGCATTTGAAGGCATCGTGTGGGGAAAATGAACAAAATTGCTCATGGATAGGGTCTTCTACCCTTTCGCAATAGCTCCAATCGATTACTGGTGATTTACCTCACGGCAGTAGATTAAAAGTGACCAACCAGAAGCTAAGTGATGGTTTCTACCTTTCTGGGGTTTCAACAGGTGACTTTTAGTGTATCCTTAGATTTTTTAACGATACGGAATATTATATAGAAAATGATTTGTAACAAGAGGGTAGATGTGTGAGAGGCTTTATTTGATTACAGATATTAAGATTCTCACCCAGGATTCTTTTTCTCATCTCTGCAAGGGTTATTGGAGTAGAGCCTTACTGCCCAGGTAGGAACGAAAACTGTCTACACACTCGGCAGCGTTTTCCAGGGTCTTTGAGAAAATGTTTATGGCTTGTGATCCACTTACTGCCACTTGGTGCCCTGTGTGGATTTTCTTGACAGTTTGATGGGCGAGAAGAAAATCTGCAGACAGTTTGAAATCCACGACATGGCATATTTTCCAGCTTGGCTCTGACACAACCCAAAAGGAGGTTTCAAAGACAGAACAGGAACATGCCCTGCGATGATGAAGGGCAGCCTCTCGGTGGAAGTGAGCGCAGAGGTGGGCCTGTGGGTTGGCTCCAGGCAGTGACTGAGTCTTCCAGTAAGTGTATTTGCATGCAGGACCAACTTCAGAACTTGCAGGGCCTGGCCAAAACGAAAACACCTTGTTCAAAATCACTGAGAATTTCAAGATGGTGGCAGCAGAGGATTGTGTCAAGTACAGAGCCTGTTCTGAGTGTGGGGCCCTGAGCAAGGGGCAGGTTTCATGCTCACAAATCTGATGAAGCCAGTGTGTGTGTGTGTGTGTGTGTGTGTGTGTGTGAAAATCTCTCACAATTCTGTTTTCACTGCGTATCTCTGTAAGGCAGGGCTTCTCAGCCTTAGCACTACTGACATGGTCATTGCAGGATGCTTAGTATCTTTTTCCTGCTAGATATCTTCCCCCCTGACAACCAAAATATTTTGACACTGCCATATATTTTCTTGTGGGGCAGAATCATCCAGGTTGAGAATAACTGCTTTAAGATAAATTTTACAATATTCCCACAGATAGCTTAACAGCTTATTGTTCTTTTCTTTTCTCTGACCCACACCATACCCCCACCCACTCCAAGCATGAAGGAGACTATAAACACCTGTGTCCAGCAGGTGCAGAATGTCAAACACCCACACCAGGCAGATCTATTGGAGACTCAAGCTGGGGTTTAGGCCACACCCTGGTTCTGCGTGTGCATGGCTGTCCTGGCTGCCTGGGGCGAATACACACTTCACAGAGCGTCTGTTCTCTGAGTCCTGAAAATGTATCCTTTAATCTACTCAGAAAACCCCTTGACTCTGGAAGGAGACACCAAAGGCCTTCCAGTGACAGGCAGAGAGAGGGCTGTTTGGACTGCTAATTTGTTTTCGCTCCTTAGTCTGTTTTTCCTTCCTGCCATGTTCTTCTGCAGATCTTGAGCATGAATAATTCCGCATAGCCTGAGGGGAGAAGCAGGAGGCCTGCTTGTAGGGTTGTTTGTACTGTAATGAAATAGAAAGTTTAAAAGCTTAGGGAAGCCTGAACAGTTGAAAAGGGAGGGAGGTCTAGCATGCACTTTAAAAATTACTGCTAAAACCTGACAAACTCTGGCTTCCTCTTGGAGGTCAGGGAAATGAATTGCCCATTTCGTTTTACTCTAGAGAGGCACCCCTAAATGCAACAGCCCCCCAAATGTTGAATCTGAGTGTAGAGTATCTCAATCACTAGACGCTCATGAAAATACTTTCTTATCTCTGTTATTGTGAATTGTCAATTTGAAACCCAAAGCAAGCATACAGACATTTTCTGGGTTGTGTGTAGGAACTTGGTAATTAGCCATTTGAGAAATCTGATCTTTTTTTTTTTTTTTTTTGGTCTTTTGGAGACAGTGTCTCGCTATGCAATTCAGGTTGGCCTTAGGCTCACTTTGTAGCCCAGGCTGGTCTTGAACTTGCAGTGATTCTCCTGCCTCAGCCTCCCAAGTACTGGGATTACAGGAGTGCGCCACCACACCTGGCTGGAGAAATCTGATCTTTACCATTTTGAACTCAGATATGTTGTGGTCTGGAGATGGCTGGGTTTATTCAAACTTAATAACAAAGCAATCAAGGCCCCTATGCTTGATGCTTTGTTAGGCCTTTAGTTGTGCTTACTCACATCTCCTTTGCCACAGTTGTTCTGAAAATGTTTGGCTTTATTAAGCGTTGCGTGGCCACAGTGAATTAACATTAATTATATATTTGAAGGTAACCCTGTCAAAATTGTGACGGTTATGAATTCCCAGCAAATAAAACAATGCATTCCAGACGGTAAAGTCTCAACTAATGAAACAAACTGGTTTCTATGAAAGAGATGAGATGAAAGAGTAGATGGGTAGAAACCCTTCTCATTAATGGAAAGATAAATTAGCAGTATGCAGTTTTAATAAGAGAAGAAAGCCAACACCATGTTGCAGGATAAAGCTTAGCCTTTTTCCTTGAGAGGACGCTTGACTACGGCATTGGAATAACACTCTAGGAGTCGGTCTAGTGGGTTATTGATACTAGCAACAGTAAGGTTTGTTTTTCCTGTTGCTGGTAAGTACAAAGGGAGCTGAAGAACCAGAATATTGTTTTGCCTTTTTTCTTCTTTCGGATGGAACTGACTGGCCAAGAATCTGTAGTAAATGTAAGTGGCTAGAAAGACAGAGATATTGGGGATAAAGATGGGAAGACAACAAGGACAGAGGTCAGAAGGGCAGGGCTTCTTGATGCCACCTGGGGAAGATTCTATGCACCCCTCCATCAGGAAAGGAAGGAACAATTTTGTACTATCTTCTGGATTTCCTGTGTTAAGGGCTAATTTAAAAAGTAAAATATAATCATGAATCTTAAATGTAAAACAAACACAGTATAGATTTTATTTAAATCATTAATGAGGGAACTGTAAGATGTTACAACTGGTTTAAAGGATAATTCGAAGAACCAGCAAGTAATACTGCAATACATTCACAAATAGATGCAAAATTGGCTCATTCCTCAGTTGAGTTTTCAGAGGACAAAATTCACTTTCAGCCCATGAGCAAGAATCATTTGCATTACTACTGGGTTTCTAGAATTTAGAGAGTTGTGTAATAGCTCAAAGCAAAGAGAGTATGGAAGCTTCATTGAATGAAATGACCTGGAAGAATATAGTTATACCGAGCCTAGTTTTCCACTGAGGATTCCTTCTAATGTTTTTGTCCATTACAATCTTTTAGAATTTTTTTTTTCAAAAGTAAAGCACATAGGCCTGTATATGTTTGGCTGATAGCAACACATACATTTATTTATTTATTTATTTATTTATTTATTTATTTATTTATTTTTAAGGCAGTGGACTGTCCTTATACAGAAAGAAAGTGATCTGTAGTTTCTTCTTCAAAAACCATCAACAAGGCTAGGCACACCTGTAATCCCAGCACCCTGGGAAGCTGAGGCAGAAAACTTGCAAGTTTGAGCCCTTGGTCGACTTCGTGAGACCTTATCTCAGAATATTAGAAAACAAAAAAGGCGGGGGTATAGTTTAGTGTGAAGGCCCTGGGTTCAATCTCCAGTACTGAAAGCAGCAGCAGCAGCAACAACAAACAGCGAACAAAGTCAAGAAAACAATTCCATAGGCCAGGATGAGATGTTTGTGGGCAGCACCTGGGCTGAGAGGGAAGGTAGAGAAGGAGGCAGCTGTGTGGCATAGTGGATGTTGGAGACACCTCTGTGATAGAGGATATCACTAAGTTTCACCTTGGTTAGGCTGTGCTTCGCCTTGAGCTACATCCGGCCGGCATATGAAACTCTTAGGAAGCTATGACTTTGAGCTCTTTCACAATTTTTGAGTGGGGTTGGCTCTTGCTAGGTACTAGGGCAAGAAGTAGTACATCACAGTAGTCTTCAGTGTGATTTTGAGGGTGAGAAAAACTTGAGCAAGTGGAGAGGAAAAACGAACTTTGTAAGTGAAAGGAACACAGTGGTGGAGGTGTCAGAAACCTATAGAAAGAACACGACTATTTTCCTTTTGTTAAAATTCTTAATTAGGAGACCATTACACTGAAATGGCTCCAATATAAGCAAATCAAAATTGAACTCTGCGTAAATGATCATATTCTAGCAAAACAAAATTTAAGCTTAAGAAATCAGAACCACCAATTTCTATCTAGGAATTCCACTCCAGAGGATGCCACTGAAAGGGTCCAAATGAACAGACAGCTCCGCTTTAGCCCATCGAGAATTTTCTTTGCCTTGCTTCTGTGCTTGCCCTATGAAAATGGCCCCCCATCCCCCCCGGCAGAGCCCCGACCATCTGCCATCTGGAGCTGCCCAATTCATGAACTGCTCTCTACTCAAATTTACTCTTTAGAGTAATTTTTCAAGTGATTAATTTTACCTTTTAACACTTTCATCAGAGCATTCTTGCTGCAATGGAAGCATGCATTTTAAAATTCAGTTCTTTTCTATTGATCCCATAGCATAGATCCAAAAAGGCCATTTGAAGTTAAATGGTAAAATTGGGAAAGAAATCTCTTTTCAGAAGATGGAGACATAAATACCTAGTGAAGAAAAACAATGTACCTGAAAGTGTACATGAGGGTCACAGATATAAAATCATGAGGTCAAAACCAAGTTCAGGCTTGAAGCTGAAAAGGGACCCTTTAAACTGTACTTTTTAAAAATGTGGTGTTTAGTACAAGTGAAAGCTCTGAATCATAAAGATCTACCTACTTACTCCCCTCCCCACCACTCTTCTATCAGTAGCAAACAGACATTGGTGAGAGCTTTTTATTCTCTCCTTGCATTTGAATTTTTGAAAATCTATTATAAATAATAGTAGTAGATCTTAGCTCCATAGATTTGGAACAATTTGGTATGAAGAAAACAAAGGAAGAAGATACAAACCTTTTAAAATCATTAAAACTTTTAACATGCGATGTGTTGCTAAATTACATCTGTGCATTAGAGATAATTCAAAAGCCAGACATAATTTGTGAGTGTAACCAATTTTCATAATTTTGATAATTTGAAATAGCTAGGGAGTTTAGGATTGGTTTAGGATCTTCTTACTGCTAATTCAGAAAGTGAATCTGTAGATTTGATCTCCTTTCTGACAAGCATGCAGACAAAAATGTTTGTGAAGCTTGAAGAGCATGTGAGATTTTTTTCTTATGGGAATAGTTAGCACAATAACAAAGCTAAGTCAGAATAGAGACTTACTTACTGCACTGTATTTATATCAAGTTCAATGTCTCAGAGAGAAGTTGGCTGAGAATCACTAATTTAAAATATGTTGTTGGTGAATTAATGGCACATAACACCCCAAATTCTCAACTGAATTAAATAAATAACTCAGTCAGGGCCTATGGCACACACAAATGTCTAGTTTAGGTCTCCCAAGTTACTGAGAGAGTGATTACTGAATCAAGGAAAAAGGGAAGAGTTTGACACATGGAGTGATTTATAAGTCCCGGTTCTATGGGAAAAAAATCAGGCTAAAATCAATTCAGGTTTTCCTTGCTGTCTTTCAAACTGCATGAGGGTGGCGGTGGTATAAGTGGTGTGAAAGGATATAAATTTACATCATGTGCTTCAGAGCACTTTTCCTCCTGTAGGTGAATATCCACACTTCATGAACAAGATTGAGGAGGGAAATGAGGTGGTCTCCTTTTCTTAATCAATGCTGAAACTGAAGTGGAGATGGGAGAGTGGATTACTAGAAAGATCTTAGCATTCTAACATTGTTTGTTACCTGGAGAAAGTGGGAATTAAGAGTTCTTGAGAATTGTTCATTCAGATTTACTACACCTGAGGAGCTAAAGATGGCAGAACAGTAAGCAGCAGAGTAAACAGTCTCTCTGAGAGAAACAGTTCAGATGCTGGAATATAACATCATGGAGAGGACAAGAAGGAAGGAACTGGGTCCCCTGAACCAAGGAAGAATCTAAAATATTACTTGAAGCCCACAAAAAGAATAAAAAGAATTTAAACGAAGAAGAAGGTGGTGGCTGGCAGTGCCTCAGCCTGGAGCCGGATTCACTCTGCCAGAAGACCTGCTGAGCCTGGAGACACACGATCATGGTTGCGGTCATGGTTGCAGCTGCAGTCAACCCCAGAGGTCTCTGTGGAGAGGCACGGGAGTGAAGGAGAGCTGCGGGTGTGGAGATCTGTGCTGGCAGTTGGTGAGTGCTTGGAATTCCACCCCACCCACACCCCATGGGAGAGAGTGGTCGGCTGGGCTCCATCTTGGAGTTGGGCAGATTGCACCCTCTCGGGGCCAAGACTGCTGACTACTGGCGTCAGCGCCAGGTTGTGGTTGGACCTGCGGAAGTTGCCTGAAGGAAGCCAGAAGAAAAAAAAAAACAAAAGAAACAACCAGTCATTTGGGAGCTCCAGGTTGTGGGCAGACCCTCGGAAGCTGATTGATTGGAGATTGGCTCCCACGTGTGTTTCAGACAATATTGCTAAACAGCTTAGATTTCCAGGGCCTGACCAGGTCTGCTCCCGCGCAAACCCTGGGTGGCTTGGTCCCCAGTTCAGTGCAGAGACACAGACACCCAACATCAGATATACGTAGCCAGCACTGGCTAGAAAAGACAAACAGCCTAGCTTTGGAGAAGTTGTGGCCAGTGCTGGGGTGCCTGGGACCACACTACTCAGGGGTGTGGAAGAAATCAGGAATATGCCAAGACGAAGAGGGAGAGGGCAATCTCTGGCATCCAACCCAAGTGGCACAATTCCACAAAAGGAAAACATGGAGATCGAGAATTGCACACCTGAAATGTCTGAAGTGCTGTCAACTGAAGTGAAGAAACAACTTCAGGAAGCCATAAGAGAAATTAGAACAGAAATTCTATCCCAGGTAGAAGAAGAAATGAAAACCATAATAAAAGAAATACTAAGCATCTCTAAAGAAGACACAGATTAAAAAAATAGAGGAGCATAGGAAAATGAGGGAAACCATGAATGAACAGCATAGGAGAGACTTAGAATGCATGAAACAGATTCAAAGAGATATCCAGAATATTAAACATTCATTCGAAAGCTAGCAAGTTGACATGAAGGAAACTAAAGAAAGACTTTCAAAGCTTGAAGACAGGGTTGCAGCCTATGATTGTGAAAGGAAAGATCTCTTAAAAATCACAAGGTCTCAGGAAGTAACAATTCAACAGCTGGTGGACAAGTCAAAGATGCATAATTTAAGAATTAAAAATGTGAGTGAAGAAGCAGGTGTCAAGACAAATGACATGAGGACCTTATTTACAGATATAATTCATGAAAACTTCCCAAGCATAAGAAAAAAATATGACATTCAAATAAGTGAGGCATATAGAACTCCAGCTAGCTATAACCAAAACAAATCTACACCTAGACATATAATAATCAAGATCCCAGAAATTCAACTCAAGAACAGAATATTAAAAGCTGTTAGAGAAAAGAAACAGATCTCCTATAAAGGAAAACCCATGAGAATCACAGCAGACTTCTCAACACACACCATCAAGTCAAGAAGAGGCTGGAGTGAAGTAATGCAAGTCCTGAAAGAAAACAACTTCCAACCCAGACTGATGTACCCTGAAAAACTTTCTTTCAAAATTAATGGAGAAACAAGATACTTCCATGACAAAGAACAACTCAAGGAATTCATGACCACCAAACCAACCCTACAAAGATTACTAAAGGACATTTTAGAGAGAGAGGAAAAAAGACCACGGTCTCAGGAACAATGTCAGAGGGGGACCATCAAGTGGGGCCAGTCGATTGAATGGAGAGGAAAAATAGGGAGCCGATGGCAGGAAAATTGCATGGCACAGACACTACAGTGCAAGAAGGCCTCAAGGCACTAATAGAAAGAAACAGAAGCATAGTGGATCAGGAGACAGGATCCATCAATATGCTCTATGCAAGAAACACATTTAGCTAGAAAGAAAATT
>RJWT010017948.1:0-19097 GCA_004365215.1 Cuniculus paca
GAGACAAGTCTCTTGTTGCCTCTTTTACCTTATCCAGACCGCTGGGATTAGGGCGGTGCCAATCCAATCAATGAACTGATCCAGCAATCACCCACCCTTAATTCTAGCATTGAACCATGAATCAATCACAAACTCTAGATTCAGCTACTTCTGAAAAAGCTCCATCTAAAGAGGTTTTGGGGGGACATCCAGACACAAACCACAACAATGACATATGAAAAGGTGCTAGTCATTAGTAACTAGGAAAGCACAAATAAAACCATAAGATACCATGACAGCCCACATATGTAATGTGTCACACACATTAGAACAATTAAAAGGCCAATTGCCGAGAAGAATGCAGAGCAACCACAATTCTCACAAACTAGTGGTGGGAATCATGTGCTGAAAAAAATTTAGCAGTTTTTTATCACACTAAAAATACATTTCCAATAAGGCCCATAATCCCACTCCTAGGTATTTACTCAAGTGAAACAAAAATTTACCTACACACACACACTTTACACACAATTAATTAGGATTGGCCCAAACTAGCAACAACCTAAATGCTCCTCAACAGGAAAACAAATAAAGAAACTATGGCACACACATAATACGTTACAACTTGACAACAGAAAAGTATAAACTAATGATATAGACAGGTGAATTTTTCTAGGTGAAAGAAGTCAGATCTAAGAAGTAGTATGTTGTTGCATGGTTCCATTTATTGTGATTCTGGAAAAGGCTAACAAAAGAGCTGGAAAATATATCAGAGGCTGCCAGGGAGTAGAAGAAGGATAAGGGTAGACTGCAACGCAGCAGCACAGGGGATTTTGGGGGTCAGGGCCCCGTTGCTGGTAGATGCACAACTATGCATTTTGCAAAATCTACAGGACTCTACAACACAGAGTGAATTTTACCATACACAAACTAAAAGCAAAAGAATAACCAGGATGTCCAGAGGTGCAAGATGAAATATAAACTGTGACCAAGGTACAAATGAATAACACAGCAGACTGAAGGAGATATGGGAGGAAAAAAATTACACTTCAAAAGAGAGCATTTGGCTGGATAACATAAAAATAAAGGTAAAAAGAAGCATAGCTAGGCACTGTATTATATTTGGTAAATTCATTCTCACAAAACTATGTTGTAGCAGATCTACAGGTATAACAGAAACGTAAGTTCACTACAGAAAATGAAAGCCAGTGCCCTTCCCGTGGCTGGAACAAGTTGCAGATAAACAAAGGTGGAAAGCAGAATCACCTCTGTGGTGCCACAATGGAGCTGGAGGCATCAATATGAGCCAACTTCTTAAATGCAGCAACAGACAGTAGACAGCAGAAACACAGAAGTGTGTAAAGCAGACTAGTCACACAGGCACATTTCCTAGTGGGACAGTTACAGGCTGAAAAGCAGCAACACCTTGGAAGCAATGAGAGCACACGCTACCAGAAGCTGGTTTGTAACGACTGCTCTCCAGGAAGATGGACCTGGGTGCCCTGGGAAAGTGGCTGACACCAGGGCTAGCACAGAGAAAATACTAATGTGCCTGGAACATCTTGCAGAGCCAGAAATCACTTTTGAAAAAAAGGTAAGACTTGTTGAAAGACACAGAAGCAAACTAAAAGGTGTTTCCAGTGGCCTGAACAACAAAACAGATAACAACAGTATTGGTTCCAATCCAGAGACTATTGATGAGTTTACTGTGCTATAAATAAATTAAATAAATGTAGGGAAAGACTACTATTTCTTATAGAATTATAATTTATAAATGAAGAATGTGAATTGGAAGAACACCACAGTAATAGCTGCTGCAGGCAAGATTCACCAATAAATGCTAAAATTAGTCACTGAAACATTAAGGACAAACTATATTTGTAGAGCCTCAAAATGTCTTCTAAGAGAATATTAACTTTACAATGGAGAAATCTGGTAGACACCACCCTAATTTAACATCACCAGTAACAGTTCATATAGACGTCTCTGATAGCATGTGCTAGCAAAACACACACGACCTCTGGTATTTTTTTCTAAAATCTTTAACCTCAACCTAATTATGAGAAAACATTAGAGAAGCCCTAATTGAGACACATTCTGCAAAGCAACTAACCCAAGTGGGAAAGTAATGAAAGATAAGGAAAGACTGTGGAGCCCTCAAAAGTTGGAAGAAAGCAAGCAGAATACTAAATGTAATTGCAAAACTAAACAGGGACTCAGGAAAAGGACTAAATGTAACATGGGTAACTAAAATGTAACTAAATGTAACACAGGACTCAGAAAAGGACCAAATTAACTAAAATGTAACTAAATGTAACACAGGACTCAGAAAAGGACCAAATTAACTAAAATGTAACTAAATGTAACACAGGACTCAGGAAAAGGAATCATCAATTCTTTAGTTTTGATCACTGTGTCATGGTTATACAAGATGTTATCATAAAGGGAAGCAGAGTGAAGAATACACAAAAACTCTGCACTATGTTATAACTTAGTTGTACATCTAAAATTATCTAAAAACAAACTTCTTTTAAGAAAAAACATTAAATAAAACCACAGTGTTTATCCTTCTTTTTAAAATGTGTGTATTCCTTTCTTGATAGTAAATTTTGTGAATAAACTTATTTCTTCAAAAATTTTTTACTGGGTAGAAAATGATTCTACCAAAGAATATATTACTTGAAAATATTAAAGTTTCTTTACAAAAGTGCCATAGAGGTCAGGTAAAGTAAGATGACTACATTATCTCCTGTGAGGATAACCTTGGAGGCTTATTTTCAAACTAGTCACATATATTCTAAAAGACAAGCTGTACATTCAATTTAGAGAAAAATTCTGCCCATCTTTAACACACACAAATTTAATTTTAATGATAATTTTCGAATCACCAAGTCAGTATCTGATTTTTAAAGTGAAAAATTTTATGATGACCTAAAAACCTAACAAAGGATATATGAATGAAAAAATATCAGACTGAATGTTTCTGAAGGTTTATTTTCCCTTCTAAGTACAACTGAAACATAAATCAAGGAAGTTTTTAAAAAATGTCTAAAGCTATGACTTTAGCAGTACTTTCTAATTTCATCATTTAAAAGCAAATTCTATTTATTCATAATAAACTTATTTTACTTGCAACTCTCAGTCTATAAATCAGGTACTCTCCAAACTCAACTCAGTTTAGACCACAGCTAAACACAAAATACTAAGGTGGCCTCACTAGCATATCGAGAGTCCCATCCCTTCTTCCACAATTTAACTTTATCATCTTTCATAATCTGAATGTATACGCATTCAAATTCTAAATTCACAGTAACTTAAATATAAAATACATGATACTATAAAAAGATGCAAAGTGTTTCCTTTCAGATACATTTCTAGATGTGCCCCCTTTAAAAAGTAAACATCAAAAAGCTTTAAAAAAAACAAAAGCTTTAAATTTGCTTCCTAAGAATGTAAGCAAAGAAAGATACCCTATATAAATCTGTTAAGAAACCAAATATAGGGCCAGGGGCTTAGCTCAGCAGCACAAGCCCTTCATAGTAAGTGCGATGCTGTGAGTTCGATCCCTGATACCAAAAAACAAAAACAAAAAACAAACAAACAAAAAACCAAATATATTTCAGATTAGGCATGACATATAAGGGCCTGTTTTTCAAATCAAATGTTTTGTTTTTTAACAAAATGAAGCTCTAGAAACTCACCTTTTCTTGTGCTCCTCCTGCCTTAGCCTGGCAGAAAATTCTCTTACTTTGATATAGGTTGGAATGCTAATCTATCTAGCACACTTTAAAATATGCCGTTTTCTTCAGCCAACAGATACTGAAATCTGCAAATGATGAGTCTCCTACATAAAATGGTGTAGAGTTTACTTATAACCAACACACATTCATCCTCCTACGTATTTTAAATCATCTCCAGATTACTTGTGATACCTACTATATTGTAAATGCAATGTCAAGAGTTATTATACTATATTGTTTAGGGAATAATCACAAGAAAATTAAGTTTGTAGAAATTTTTTTGCAAATGTTGTTGGTTCAAGGTTGGTTCGACCTGCCAATGCAAAACGCAAGGATATAGAGAAGCGGTTAAATTTAAATCTCAGAGAGAAACATAATTTCAACTTTAACCACTAAAAGTAATTTTTTTATTAGAATGCTCTCATTTAAAACTTCACATACTGCAAACTGCTTCTTCTACTAAGTTTACTCTTTTTAAATTTCCTAGGAAAAATGAAATATAATTAGTGAGAATATTTTTTAGTTATTTTTTGAAGTTAGGGATTATTTATTTTCCAGTACTGCATTGATAACTGAACCCAGGGCTTTCACACTGAGCCACATCCTGAGAGTATTTTTTTTAAAGAACAGGAATAAGACAGCCTTTTATTACATAAATTTTTATTTTTAAAAAATCTAAGTGGAGAGTTCTACTTAGAAATGAACACTTTGCAAGTAACTACTCACAATACTAAGTTTTATTTTTAAAGTCAAATTATTTCTGAAACCTAATGCTTCCTCTAAGAAATAATACAGATCTTTCACTTTGGGCTGTTATGCTTGATGCAGGTATACCCATAGGTATATTTGAATTTCTAATTAGCTTGATATGACAACTCTTACTGACAACTTAAATCAGCTATCATTTCACATACTATTAATTATACAGCAGATGAGACTCCTAGGAAGACTGAGGAAGAGTCAGAAAACTCCTAAAGGGCCAGATTTTAGGCCTGAGAGGCATACACAGACACTGGTGCAACTAATGACCCCTGCGCCACCATGGTGCTACGGAATGCAGGTAATGACTGGGTTGTGGGACTACAATTTTATTTACCTACATAGGTGGCCATGCTGTGGGCCAGTTTACTAACTTTGCTTTGGGCAAACAGATTTGATTTTTTGATATATAACATCTTCAGTGAATCATGTTTCCCTTGCACCTGGTAGTTTCTACAAGAACATTAGCTATTTAAACAGTAAAGAAACCATGAACTTATTTTCTTAGGTCAGAATCTCTAGTCAGAATGGGAAATAAAAACGTGTTAATAAAGCACACATTAAAATATAAGTGACAGTGTAAGGGTATGACTACATTTATTAAATAATCTTACCTTAATCAAATGAAAGAATCTAAAGCCTAGTACATTTCTGGCTTCAATTCAAAATATACTTGGACCAAAACTTCAGTTTCTTGTTAAATTCCTAGAGAAACAAAATTTTAAAAAAGCCTTTAAGTCAACATCCAGTGGCAGATAAAATAGAGCAATCACACTTCAACATCTCCCCAGTGAATGCAGCTAGAAGGCCTGCAACAGCTACTGCAGAACTCTGAAAAGGAAGCAGCAGGCAGGCTGAAGGAAGCCCAGAACCCGAAACACCACATAAACGATGATGGGTTGCCATTGTGTTGCCTTCTGGGGTCTCCTAGCACTCCCAAGAGTGTAGAAATCTCCCCTACCTTTTGTCTCCATTCTCAGCTCAGCCACCCGAGGCAGCTGTGGCAGTGGGGGCCACTCTGGAGCCCAAAATCCTGAGGGAGGGGGATTTTCTTCTTTGGTCAGAGGAGCTATGGTCCCAAAAAGATACAGTGAATCTCTACAGCATTTTTCCCTCTCTGCACAGCAGCATGTGTGCATATTACAGAGAGGCAAATAAAATCCCAACCTTCTGATCAGAGAATGGAATAGGGGAGCCCCAGGGAATCAGAGATGACTGGGAGATCATAAACAGGAGTTTGCACAGCAACACCTCAAATACCTCAAAGTTGTTCTTTAACTCCTGGACTCACCCTCACATGGCCGTGAGAACTGAACTAAGAGACAGACAGCTTCCCAGGTTCCAACTGGTGATGGAAGGTACGTACACAGGACAGAGCCAAACTGCACAGCAAGAGCTTTGAAAACTGAACTCATGATGTAGCCAAAACCCATAGGAACTTGCAATATGAACATAAATGGGCTGCCTACTAAAATAAATATGACAATATTCTATGTTCAATTTAAATGACACCCAAAGTCTCATAACATGGAGTCAAATACCCAAGATATAACCCAAAATTGCTAGGTATACAAGGAACCAGGAAAATCTCAACTTGCACGAGAAAAACGTCAACAAAAAAAACCAAGAAAAACAGATTCTGGAAAATACCTGACAACAATATTAAAGTAATACCAAATGCTTTGTCAAATAAGAGCAAAGAAACTCTTCAAACAAATGAAAAGAAAGGAAGGCTCAGAAAAGAAATGGAAGACAAAATAGAAAAAAAAATCAAGAAAATTTTGAAAGTGGAAAAATATCAATAACCAAAATACAAGCTCCTTAATAATGAGTTCAATAATATAATAGAGATGACTGATGAAAAATACTTGGTGAATTTATTACATGTAAGTGGAAATTATCCAATCTGGGCAAGAGAAAAAATTAGGGAAAAATAAAGCAATTAATTTATTTCTTATACTCAAATATAAGCAAAAAAAGGTGTAAATTTAAGGAGTCCAGTGTAAATTAAAAAAATTTTTTTTAATTTCCTAAATTTTCTGAAAGATATAAACTTACATATTTAAGATGTTCAGGAAACCCCCAAATAGGATAAATACAAAGAAGTGCATGCCCAAACATATCTTAATTAAATTTTAGACATCTAATTAAACAAAAGTTAGAGGAAAAAATCCTGAAAGCAAACAGAAAAATTTAGCATTACTTTTAGGGTAGCAATGTTTATATGACTGTGGATTTATTTTCAGAAATCATGAAGACCAACAGCAGTGAAAATACATTTTAAAGGCTGAAAGAAAAGAACTGTTAACCTACATTTCTATATCTAGCAAAAATGTTGACATGAAAGTGAAGCAAGACACTTGCAGATGAAGGGAAACTAAAAGAATGACATCAGAATCACTTTGAAAGAACCACAAAAGGAAATTCTTGAGAAAAAAATTGGTAACAGAAGGAAAACCTGAAATATCAGAAATGCATGACAAGCAACAGAATGTTATATATCTCAGTAAATATATACTTTCCTTAACTTCTTGAGTTAACATTTGTTTGATAATTAAAGGGAAAGAGTATTTGCATCTGGTGGGCTTTCAATGTGTAAATCATAATACGTACATGTCATATGCTTGATTCACTGTATCCACCGATTCTGCACTGGCAAACTAAGTATTGAGTGCAGCTAAAGCTGTATTCAGAGGATGATTCATAGTATTAAAAAATCATTTACATGAGAAAAAAAGAAATTTAAGAATTAGTTACCTACACTTTCACTTTAAGAAATTAGAAAAATAGAAAACTAAATACAAAATAAGCAGCAGAATGAAATAATAAAGAGCAGAAATCAAAGAAATGAAAAAGAGTGAGTACAGAAAATAAAAAATAAATTTGCACCCATCAGTATAAACAACACTAACCTTCCTCGCAAGGCTGTCAAAGACAACATGGGAGAAGACACAAATTCTCTGCATTGATACTGTAAGAACATTTCATTCCAGACCCCACATTTAAAGGGCTGTAAGGATGTTTTGTGAACAACTTCACACACATGTATCTAACAATGCAGATTAAAAGACCAACTCCCCAGAGTCACAAGCTGCCATACTCATTCAGGGGAGAAGCTGCATAGTTCTCTACCAAATACCTTGAAGCTACAGATAAAACCTCAAAAAAGAAAGAAATCTGCAGGTCCAGATGGTTTTACTAATGAAATACATATATAGTAACACCAGACTGACAAGATTAGTAAGAGAAAAAAATTACTACTATTTGTAAATATGACTATTTATACAAATAATTTTGAGGAATACACATGCACACGCACACACACACACAAACCCACTTGGAATTAATAAGTTTTGTAAGGTCAATGAAAACAAAGCCAACATGAATCACATTTCTAAATACTGGCAATTTGGAACCACAAAAATTTTAAAATTATAACACTGAAAACAACTCCATAAAAATGAAATACTTGGCCAGGCATGGTGGTGCACACTGTAATCCCAGCACTTAGGAGGCTGAGCCAGGAGGATCGATGAGGCCAGCTTGGGTTACATAGGGAGTTCAAGGAGAGTCTGAACTGCATAGTGAGACTCTGTTTCAGAAAGAAAAAAGAAAAGAAAGACCTAAAAATAAATCTAAAACATACAAAGGATCTATATGGTAAAACAAAACAAAAAACCACTACAAAATCCTGATGAATTAAGTCAGAGAAGATCTAAATATGAAGATAGATATACTGTATTCACATATATTGGAAAACTCAACATGGATAAAAGACGTTAATTCAGACTAGTCTATAGATGTAATGCAATTTCAATCAAAATTCCAGGATTATTTGTAGTTATAAACAAGGTTACTTTAAAGTTAACATGGAAAGACAAAAGAAGTAGACTAGCCAAAATTATTTAAAAAATAAAATTGGAGGAATTATGATAATTTTAAGGTTTTAAGTTGCTTATCAAGAGAGTGCTTGGTACCTGTGAAACTACCAACACATAGATCAATGGCACGGCACAGCATCCAGAGACAGCCCTATAAACATTGCCAGCTGCTTTCTGACACGGGCAAAGGCCAACACAATGAGGAGAAGACAGTTTTGTCAGCAAAAGTGTTGGAACAAATGAGCATCTGTATGCATGCGAAAAAGAAAAAAAAAAAGAAAAGAAAAGAAAGTACCTTTATCTGAACCTCTCACCTTATACAAAAAGCTAACTCAAAATGGAACATAAACCTAAATGTAAAAAATAAAGCTATAAAGTCTCTACAAAAAGAGGACAAAAGCTTTGTTACTTGAAACTATGCAAAGAATGATTGTACGACCACAACACAATCCATAAACTAAAAAGTAATGAATTGAATTTATTTGTTAAACTCTAAAAAGTGAAAAGACAGAAAAAAATGTATGGATATGCTTTCACACCATCATAAAGTGGAAAAATCATTAGTCATCATAAACTGGGGACTATTCGGATGGATTACAAAGAATGTAAAAATTGTGTGTGTGCATGTATTTTATATATGTATTTCCCACAAGAATATATATGTTTATATATTTTTATATATTTATACATATTTATATATATTTTATATATATATATTTCCCACAAGAATATATCCCATCCATAATATGAAGCTTAAATTTTTCTACCCCTTTGAGAGCGAACTGAAATTAGCAACTTGTTTCCAAATTATACAATCAAACAACAACTCATTTCCAAAGAATAGTAAAACACAAAACTAGTAAAGTGGCAGGGGAGAAAGCAGGAAATAGTACGTTACTCAAGTGATGATATCCTTACGAATTCCCTGAAAAGACACGAGGAGAAGGGTATTTCACTCTGATATTATTCTCTAAAATCTATGACACCTCCGTACAACCACAAGGAAAAATATCACAAATGCAAACTGAGAGATATTTTACAAAATATCATATTAGTACTCAAAACTATCAAGGTGATGAAAAACAAGGAAAGGCTGAGAAGTGTCACAGACTACAGCATAGTAAGCAGACGTGACAAATGCAGTGTGGAATCCTGGACTGGATCCTAGAACAGAAAGAAACTAGTAAGAAGTCTGGAGCAATGTTGGTTTGGAATCTGGAGTAGCAGTGATGTTGGTTTCTTGTTAGTTTTGGTTTTGTAAAATGTTCACATCATGGTAAGATGTATGAGGGGGATAGTGGAACTCTCTGAAGTGCCTTTGTGACCACTCTAGAAAATCATTTCAAAATTGAATTTATTTTTTTAAAATGGTCCAAAGACTTGAACAGACCCATCACTAAGAAAGCATATACTGTATGTACAACAAAAAAACATACAAAATGTATGCTATTTGTAAAACACAGTTAGAAGCATCATCAGATACCACTGAAAATCGATTAGTATGGCAAAAATTACTATACTGAGTGCTGCCAAGTACGCAGAACAACTAGCACACGTACAGTGCTGATGGTGGTACAAAATGGTATAGCCATTTCAGAAAATGGTTTGGCATCTCTTATGAAATTAAATATACACTGATTCCACAATCCAGCAATCCTATCCCTGTGTATATGTATCCAAGAGACAAAAGCCTACTCATAAATGCTTACGTAACAATAGCCTATGCAGAATAGCCCAAAACTAGAAACTACTAAATGTTCTTCAATTAATGAGCATCTGTTTATCTAAACTGTGGCACACCTATACAACTAAACACCACTCAGCAGTAAAAAAGAATGAACTATGGACACACAGAACAACGTACACAACAGAAGGCACCATGCTAGGTAAATGCATGTGATCCATTTCATGACTGTTTCTGAAGAGACTAGAGTAAAAGGACGGGGCGGCTGCCAGGAAAGAGGACCTGGAAGGGTGCAGATGCACACTGGTGGAATAAAGGAGTTTTTGAGCCGATGGAATTGTTCAACATAGGGGGTCTGTGATGACAGTTAAGTGCACCTACACACAGGCTGCAATCCATCAGCTATACACAGGAAATACTAGTTTTACTGCATGTTCATTAAAAAAAAATTTCTGGTATTTAAAAAACCTTTAAGTCATCAAGGCTTTTCTAGGATATCTACTTTGGGTTCCACAATCTACAAAAATTCTCTTGTTTAGTCTGCCTACTTTTAAGATAGAGCTGACAAGTTTCTCAGTTCATGTGAAATCAGTGGGGATCTATAGCCTAAATATCAGCTCCTCTAGGCAAGCATCACCTGCAAAGGCACCTGATCTGCTAATGACCGTAATCCCACCTAATTACAGAGCAAATCCTGACATCTGCTTAGTGAAATCACAGAAGAACTTGCATTACATTTTTTTAAAAAAATGAATACTGATTTCTAGTCAGTAGAGAATACCAAAGAGGAAGGAAAATGTGATTAATTCTAATTCAACTGCATAAAGAACATTCTGAAAATAAAAAGTAAGAACTGTCATATGTTTCCTTTTTTGTTATTAGGTAAAACAGACAGTTGTTTTACTTAAATAAGTAGGATAAGGGGAAACAAAGTGGAAACCAGAAAATTAAGTATTTCAGAAGTAATTCTGTTCTCCTGCAAGAGTTTTAAAAATTATCCTATTTCAACTGGTATAGTGGTAACATAAACTCCCAGAGAGTAATTATTGTCACATACAAGCAGTCATGAAACTGTGAAGGCTATGCACTACAATAATTAATTAAAACTAAGCACAGAGTTCAACACTTTAAATCAGATTTTCAAGCTATTTGATTCCTAAATATATTTTAAAATATATTTAAGTATATTTTAAAATGTTTTAAATATATTTAAAAGTCATGTACACTCAACTATTTCTATTTAAGTCAAACTCACTTTTACCAGTTGAGTACTACCTTACTAGCTAGTAAGGTTAGCAACAATTTCACAGTCATATTTTATTTAAAAGAGCCAGAGATTTTATTTTTTTAGGAAGCCAGTCTGCAGTTACACTAATTTCAAATGAAAGACAAAAAACCTCTGTAAGAAAATTTTAACCTTAAGTCCTTTTGTTCTCCTAATATTACATTCAATTAGAAATGAAATAGTCTGCTTGCAGAATTTAGGTTTATTTTCCCCAGAAACACGTTCAGGGGGAAAAGAGAAAAAGCATGTGGCACCATATTCTTTCTAACTAGAATCATCTGGGTACAGTATCCACAACACTGCGCTAGGTCCACTGAAACACCCACTGCGAACCTGTGGGCTTTGGCTCCCTATAATCACTGCATTCAATTTACGAAACAAAGGCCGCTTCAGAAATCTGAAAGTGATTTCCAAAGACAAAACAGACTTGCAACAGTGTTCAGTGAGTCAGTGGACTTCACATGTCCCTCTGTGCCACTGTATTTAAGTAATTTCTATATTTTAATGTTCAGAACCACAGAGGGGTTTTCTGCTTCTTAAATGCATCAGAAAACCTCTCCGTCTCCCTCTCCCTTGCTCTGTCTCCTCCCCCTTCTTCCCTACCTTCCACAAATTCCAAGAAACAGGATTTCTGTCTTTCCTGGCTGCAATAATAATGCTTGACATACAACAGGCTTTCAAATATGTGTTTTATGTAATCAACAAATATTTATTGAGTATGATAGGCTAGACAATGTTCTATATCCTGGGACTATAACAACAAAGAAAACAAGACAAAATTCTTTGTTGTTGTGGAACTTACTAAGGGTAAACATACTTAGCAGAAAAGAAGAGAGAACAAGATGACAAACTAGCAGCTTCCAGAAGTGTGTAAGGCAATTAAACCGAAGGCAGAGCCCAGAAGTCTAAAGAGCTAACAGTGAGCTGAGAGTACTAGGTCCCTGCTTTCAGTGCAGCCTGTGACTTTCTCATTTTATAGTCAGAACTGGAGGAAGACACCAGCCATCATGGTGAGCGCTTGCAATTCCAGCACTCAGGAGCCTGAAGCAGGAGGACTGCCATGAGTTCAAAGCCATCCTGGACTACATAGTGAGTTCACCGCCAGCCTGAACTGCATACTGATATTGTCTCAAAACATAAAACAAAATAAAAGAACTGGGAAAAGGCCAAATGTCAGCAAGCAAAAGGAGTTGGTGTTCAGACACCTCAATCATCATTACATTCACTGATACACTGATATGCTTTCCAATTCACTGATACATCTCCAATTTTCTTTAATAAAAGTTCCATTTAATAAGAATTTTTACATATGAACTAAATCTGAGAAGATACCATACTTCCCTAGACATTGAGACCCTGAAAAAAAAAGTTCTCAGAAATCAACCTTACCTCCTAACATTCTAAAGGTTACAGAACATTAAACCATTTACTTCTATGAAATAAAGCTACTGATACAAGGGAAAGCAACACCCGACCTGCCAGATGTCCGAACACGAGCTCATGTTCTCTTAAGTCAAAGGATAAATTCTAGGAACAATGGAGGTTAAAAGTGGGGGGAATTTATTGAGCAAAAGAAAGCTTCTGTCTAAAAGGGACAGAAGGAAGCCTGGAAAGTAGGTGGCCCACTAACCCCCCCTTCTCAAGCGTGTTTATTGAGCAAAGCCACAAAGTGAGGCAGGTTCAAGGTGGGACAAAACTATAGTCAACTAGTAAGATTACAAGTATAGTTACTTAGGCAATATTGATGGACAAAACTACAATGAGCCAATAAGATTACAAATATAAGATTACAAGTATAGCTGCTTATTGATTAAATGGGGATCAAATGGGAAAGCAAGTCACGTAACCAATGCACAGGGGATGGACAAGGACTCTTCTGGAAGGGGTAGGTTAAGGAGGTTTGGTTTTCCACCCCAAGGTGATGCCAATTTAGAGTATCAACACTGCTGTTCATCCCTAGAGGAAGCAGATGGGTGAGTAGTTCCTCTTTTCCTGAAGCCTGGCCTTCAGTGAATGTTTCTCTAGCCACAGCTGTCCTCTGGACTGGCCTTTCCAGGGCCAAGTCCTCTCTGACTGCCCGTCTATAATACTACCACCTTCCTTTGCCCAAGTTAATATCATCCTAACAATAACATAGTAGCCATTTCTACTTAAGCAAATCAAAAGAACTTTCTCCATCCATTATTCCTAAAGTTCTTTCAGAACTGAAGTTTTGTATGCAGTATATTTCAGCTGTTTAGAGACATAAAGAGTTAGCTTGACAAGAATTTATCCATATGTGAAACTGCCAAAGCATCAAGAAGGAATCTTCAGTTTGTATGTACTGAAACTGAGAAGGTACCCTAGAGGTCCTGTGTGACATTTATACTTTGTAGTCTAAACTTGTGTTCTAAGTTCTCAGACACTGATAAAAAGTTCTGTGATGGCCAAGTTTGAAATTAATACCTGGGAAGATTACCTATAAATCTCACAAATCTACACTGATTCCAATCCATCATTATTAAAGTTCCCTAATGGCGATTTGGGAAATTACATAATACAAAACAGTAACCTTGGCTATTACCGAGAAAATGAAAAATAACTCTCTTTAGGGGCTTTTGAACAACTGATAAGAATCTTGTAGTTTTCCACAAAAAGTAGGTTGATATTCAGCACACAGTGGGAACACAATAGAATAGTATGTGAGGAAGATTGACATTCTAAGAGTATTAAACAACAGATATTACATATCTTCCATTATTTTAAAAGTCTCTCTGCAGAAAAGCCATATTGAGTTTATTTTAATCTGCTACTGAGTTGGCAGTTTTCCACTATTAATGAATACAAGTTTAAAGCAACTGCTCTTTAAAAAATGGGTAATTACTTCCTGGCTATTGACTCTATGTTCATCCCTAGGGGAAAGGCAAAAGTTTGCTATTTATAAAGTAATCGTATTTGCCAACCTGCCTTTAGCGCTTTAGAGTCTTTACTAAGAAGCAAAATGTAGTACATGATACTTCTTAAAACCTTCAAAAAAAATTCCTCAATAGATGTCTGATTAAATCTTAAATTGCCATGAGTCTGGATTGTTAAACTGAAAATTCCTCACTGTTCTGAGGGTGGAAAATAGCTGAAAAGAGAGGTAAGTCAGGTTAGTGCATACTGGCTTTCATGAAGTAATGCTGTATCTGTTTTGCTTGCTTTTGTAAGCACACTGCTGTAAACATAGGGGCAGGGATGACATCGGGTCCTATTCACCATGATTGCCCCCTTGCCTACTACAACACCCAGCACTCGAGGAGCACTCAAAATTATTTGTTGGATAAATGATGACTTTCAACAGCTATGTCAATACTGACACTTGGCTTCCTTTTTAATCCAGTGACTCACCCCCACTCTCTCTGACAGGCAGAATAATGGCCCTACATTGCCTTATCCTCTGGAGCCTAGGTTACCTTAAAGACAAAAGGGGCTTTCACTTGTAATTAAGGTTAAGGGAGGACCTTGAGGTAACAGAGATTAACCAAGTGGGTCCAATTTCATCACATGGGTCTTTCTAAAAGGAACAGAAGACACAAAATAGACCAGGGCAGTGAAATGAAAGAGGAGGGGACAGTGGAGGCTTCACAGGGACCTGAGAAGTTGTCCTGGCTTTGAAGATGGAGGAATGAGACAAAGACTGGGGTGGACTCTAGGTATTAAGAAGGACCTCACCCCACCGCCAGGAAAGCAACAGCGCTCTTCATGCTGCAAACAAAAGAAACAGAATTTGATCAAAAACTCGAATAAGCAAGGAAAATGATCCTGCCCTACAGCTTCCAGAGACCTGTGTGCTGCATGGCTGACCTACAGAACTGTAAGACTAAAAGCTGCTGTTGAAGCTACTGGGTTTGTATTGATCTGTGATGGCAACAACTGAAAATGAACACGTGCTGCACCATCTCTACTCTAGAAATCTAAATACACTGCTGCTGCTGTCTTTTCCTTCCCCTTTCCCCTTCCCCTTTCCCCTTTCCCCTTTCCCCTTTCCCCTTTCCCCTTTCCTTTCCTTTCCGTTTTTGGCAGATTCTCACTATGTAGTGCAGGCTGGCCTTGAACCTCCTTAGGTAGCCCAGGCTGGCCTCAAATTTATAGTGATCCTCCTGCCTCAGCCTCCCAAGTGCTAGGATCACAGAGGTATGAGCCACCATACCCGGCAATACACAGCATCTTGTCATATCCTTGACACTGCTTCAGTGAAAGGTCTAAGATTCTGATATTCTTCAATCTGATCATAACCTCTTGCTCTTAACGCTTCTATTTCACACTCCCACATGTATCACTAGGTAAGAAAGATGACGTTTAATAGAACATAATGTTACTCATCGATCATGAATTAGTACTTTCTAGTTATAATGTCTTATCAGCCCTATGCCAAAGAGTATACGACAGCACCACAGAACTGTCAGGACAAAACTGCAAATTTCCTATTTCTTAAAGCATGCCGTACTGAGACCATACACAAAAATGTGTTATTAAAAAGCCCCATGTGTAAAATTCTGATTAACTTTTCAAAGGAAGAGGCTTTTGTCTTTAAATCTGGAACTATTTCTCTGCCTCTTTGTACTTATACACTTGCTCTAAAATATTAAAAACAACCTCATAAATAATCTGTTAAACAGTAATTAGAATTTTATCTAGTTGAAACAACAACAGAGCAAGACGCAACACAGATGGCAGAAGACTTTCTCCCTGCCTGATCAGTGTCAAAGAACTGTTCTCCTATTTCATGATTAAGAAGAAACTTGCCACCAGCCATCTAATTTACAAAATACAAACTAGTGAGAGACAGCTTTATTAAGAAAGCCTTTGTTCAGCAAATATCTGGTTATTTCTCAATGTAAAGACTTTCCTTACTAACCTAATAAAACCTAGCCAAGCTTGTGGTTAAGGAGCCAGAATGAACGCAAGTCCATACTATTGATTTCACTCTGGTTCCAGTTCCTTAAGTACAATTTCCTGTCGAGTAAGGTTCCCTAACTATACTACATGTTGGACTCAACCCAGGAGTGTTTAACAAACACAGCATCTAAACCCCACACCAATTATATCAGAAAGTCTGGGCACGGGACAGATGTGTTTTTTAAAGACCCCTCAGCAGTTCCAGTATGGTTTATTACTACAGTCTGACATAACATAGAGCACTGAAGAGAATCAAGAGGCGTGGCATCTGACACTGGCTCTGCTGACAGGAAGCCTGGTTATCTCTTTGGGTAGCTATTTCCTCATCTGGAAAAACATAAGGTTGGAGAAGTTATTTCTAATATTTAACGCTGTGATCTAGAATGAGATTCTTTAGTTCTCTTCCAAATATTAAGTTGCCTTAGCATTTACACCATGCCAAAAATAAAAATGAAAACACAACTTGAAATCCTTGCTCTAATGCTTAACCTGCATGATAACAACTTATTTTTATAAGGTATATAATAGGTATAAATTCAGCTCTATTTCAAGTGCAGAGATTTTTTTTCCTTTGTTTTCCCTCTTCTTTCTTCTTTTCTCCTTCCTTCTTCTCTTTTGCAGTACCAGGGATTGAACTCAGGGTTTTGCACTGAGCTGTATCTCGTCACAGCCTCTCCCCCCAATTTATTTTGAGGCAAGGTCACTAATTCACTAACTTGAACTTGTGATCCTCCTGCCTCCCAGAATGCTGAGATTACAGGCATGTGCCACCACATCCGATTTGCAACCACTGAGATTTATGCTGATAGACATAATTCTCTAATTATATCCATACCAGGGTTATAGTAACCCTAGTTTGCACTTACCTGAATACACACTAATTAAGACAGGCAGAGTAGTCCAGAATCATCTTATACAAGCAGTAACTAGACTGATTTATAAAAATAGTTTTCTATAGATAATCTGAGGTGAAAAGTCTACATGTAACATGTGACAGAATTTATCTGTTAAAGGTTTTTAAAGCCTAAGAGTAGAAGCGAGGGTAAGTAAAATTTTCAAGTTTGTTTTCTATTATAGCCTTTTACCTCCTCCATAATTAAAGATACATGTCCACAAAGACTTGACTCTATTAGCATCTTTCTTTAGAACTGGGGAGTTTTACATTCCAATTTATAATAAAAATGCTTTGCAGTTGGTACAAATATGTTAATACTATTTTTAAAAAGAAAAAAGGGAAGTCCAAGAAGTCAATAAAATACAGAAAGTGTTCAAAGCAGTAGAAACATGAGATTAATGGTTACTTTCTCATACAAGATGAATGTTTTAGAACCATTACACTATCAAAACAGATACCAAATAGCACTGCAAGTATCAAAGGGAGATTTAATAGAGATCAATTCAGGTTAAGACCACTTTTTGTTACCACTAGAATTATCATCTAGAACCCTATGTGAACGATCTCTGTAATCTTGACTGGAAATAATTTTTTTTCCCCTTCTGTAAGATTTAGCTTAAGTTTAGAAAAACACATGGCTCCCTGACTTACTTTACCTGGCCTTCTTTCTGTCTTCTTGAATATTCTAAGAAGAGGAAAGATTCCTTTATCAGTCCAACTACATGAGTACCCTAAGCAATCCAGAAGTAGGTCAAGAGTCAAAAGACATCAAAAAATACATTTCTTTTAAGATTAAAAGCCTTGTCCTTCCTAGCATCAAGTCCATTACCCTATTATAATATTAAAATTCCCCTTGGTAGAAATCTAGACTCATTTCTGAAAGCTAGTCCAGCTAACTTAGGACTCTCAAACTGTAAATATGTCCGAAAGCCTTCCAGGCAATGGCCTGCCTGGAATTAATAGAATCTGGCTTAGGTGGGGAGAGGCATTCATTTCTGGGGCCAGGGCAGACAAACTAAAAATAGATAAGGCTTCAGTACATACGGCTTTAGCTCTGTGGAACAGTATTTGTTCCTCAGATACTCTTCTTTCTTTCATTCCTCGGCCAACAGTGAGGGACTAACATGTTACACCAGATCTTACTTTAGTGTCTTCATCAAAATACAGAGTTTGAGAGGAGTTAAAATAATTTTAACTGTGAAGGTGAAAAAGATTCAGACTCACTCTAAAGGAAACATGTGATCAGTTAATGATGGTTTGGGACTAACGCCATCAGTAATGAAAGTGACCTTTGTCTGAAATATCGACTGCAATGCCTAAACTACAGCAAGGCAAGCCCAACACCCGGGCACAAGATTTAAGCAGCAACAAGGAAGGAAGGAAGGAAGGAAGGAAGGAAGGAAGGAAGGAAGGAAGGAAGGAAGGACGGAAGGACGGGAGGGAGAAAGAGAGAGGGAAGGAGAGAGGGAGGGAGGCGGAGAGGTAGACAGACAGACAGAGACAGAGGGAGAAAGGAAGAAAGAAAGATTGAGTGAAGCAGGCACAGTGCAAGTATAATACTGACACCTGACAGTGAGCGGCTCCTTAAACGTCGTACCCTGGGTGACGGAGTAGAAGTCCGGATCCACAATGATACACAGGTATTAATGATAGGCAAAGCAGGTTTTGTGGCTGTAGAAAGCATCTGAGCAGAATCTGAAGTCTGAGATCCTTACCACATTTATCATGGCCACCTGAACGTAATAATAAGGAAAAAAAAAAAAGAAGAAAAAGAAAAAAAAGGAAAAGGAAAGTAGGAGAGGCTTGGCATTTCACATGCATTATGAGATAAGAGTTACTAGGAAAGCAGAACTGTATAGTGTAATTGGAAATGCCTGAAGTGTTTACAGGGAAATTTCAAAGAGCAAAGAGGGTCTGGAAATACCTGCCTGAACAACTAGAAACTGGACGAAAT
>RJWT010017949.1:0-19101 GCA_004365215.1 Cuniculus paca
CATTCTTACAACGTAATGAAATCTCATGCCTTCCTGCTTCATCCTACTCAGGATGCGAATTATCCCACTGTCCATCAAATTCACACTGTGTGCACTACCTGATCTTTTGTCACCTAATAGCTGTCTCTCAGAACTACCAGTTATCACCTCATAGTACTTGTGTTTAATTAATCCCGATGTTAGTTAGTAGTGGTCTCAAAGCACAAGAGTAGTAATGCTTGCGTTTTCTAGCTCATAAAAATTTGCATGATTACAAATTACATTTTAATAACTTAAACTATAGATATTTTATGTAAACGTTGAGCTTTATGTCTGATTATTTTCTTTTAAACTGGAAGATAGATTTCTTTTGTGATAAATAACTTTGCACTAGATGATGACCAGTTGAAACTCCCACCAGCAAAATAAAACACCCACATACTAGAAAAATACTGGATAATAATGCTGATAATTCTTTCCAATGTTTTTAACAATGGGTATCTCTTGACTTACTATTGGTAAGTGTTCAGATATGGATCAAACTGGTCATGAGGTTTATCCAGTATTTCTTGCAGAATTTTCTTTGTTCTACATTTTCTGCCTTCACTGATTTGTTCAAAACTCATAACAACTAATGAACAAAAGGTTTCATGATTTTAGCCCCAGTGGTCTTGTTGGCATTGTTTTAAACCCCTATAAAATGTGCTTCTGCAGAATTCCATGATGGAAAAGAGAGTGGCTAGAAAAATCTATATTAATTACTATCTGGCACATTACAAAAAAGTTGTTACCTAATAATGGTCTCAATAGTGAACATAATATATCTACTGTTTGCCACCCAAATAATACAATACCTAGAATATTATGTCACATTTTTTACAAAAGACTGGATAAAAGATAGTTTCAAGAAAAAAATGGATAGAATACTATAGGAATGAAAAACCTAATATATTTGTTTAATTCAGTTCATCAGATATTAACTGTATCATTAGTTCATGCTGAACACTGAATTTGATTTGGAGTAAAGAAAGAATAAACTGCAGCTCATATTCTCAGTGAAGTTGTATTCTGATACATAAGCAGCACACAAAAAACTGTAATGCTATATGGTAATACTAAGTTGGAGTGATGTGCAAAAAGCTGTCTAAACTTAAGTTAATTCTGCTGATGGTGCCTTGGCAACAGCTCAATGCAGAGTAAGCATTTGACTTGGGGTTTTAAAATAAATTTGAAATATATTCAGGCACACAAAAAGAACAACAACAAAAAATTTCTAAAAGAAGATTATGTGTGAACAAAAGTGAAAACTATATAGAGTCTGTTGAAAAGTGAGTGCAAAGACTTTCCTAGAACCCAGTGCAGTTCTGCCGATGAACTTTGACTTGCTTCTTCCCCAGACCTAGCAAGATATTCATGATATTAGCATCTGCTGAATGACTTATTGGTATTCCACTCTCACAAGGATCCGAGAATATCAAGGCAGATCTGTTCTAGGTTTTTTGCTTTAGTGAGTCCAGCTCTGGTCCTCCTTTGATCTTATTAGTCAATAAGATATTACATGTACTGCATATCTACATGTACTGGAAAACTGACCAATGGTCCAGTTCTGATTACAAGGCCTGAATGAATCCTTTTGTCTGCAGACTTCATTTTTAGAACCACATAGATAAGGAAACGCTCTTTGTAATGGAGTAGCTTGTATATGGGGGTATAATACGCATGTCTACACATATATCTGAGCCGCCCCCCGCACTATGTGGAGCAAAGTTGGTGGTGGGAAGAAAAGAAGACAGCCTTGAGCTGCCATTTGTCCTCTTGTAAGCCCTCCAAAGGCAATGGGCAAGGCTGCAGTGAGATGCCAAAAAATGAGTAGTAACCACTAAGCATCATGTTAGAATGCAAAACACATCAGATCCATCTGTATCAGGAGCAAAATGCTCAGTAAAGACAATAACTAAAAACAACTATGGAAAAAGAACTTGGATGAAAGAATAGAAGGTCGTATTTTAGATTTTCCGAGATTTTTCCCCCCTTTACACAAGTGAAACATAGCTGCTTCTCTAATATTACTTCTAACACATTTAGACCTACCTCTTCTTCTGAGTAATTTGGCTCCTTCTTTCCATAGCCCATTGTCATGGAGCTTTGAGAATTTATAACACAGAAGGTTCTGTATTGATTAAAACTTGTATAGACTTGGGAAGTGCCTAATTTATTTGTAATCAGTTTATAATTAAATTGTTTCTTTTTTTATTTTAAAGAGAATAAAACAGAACAAAACAAAGCAGAGTAGAACAAAACAAAGCAGATCAGAACAAAACAATGCAAGCAATACAGGACTTCAAGACAACAGGGAATCACTGGCTATCATCGTATCTCGTTTTCTTTGAAATAGTTGTTCATACCTTCACATGCAACAAACTCAAACAAAACCGAATAGTATAACACCAATCAAAACAAAAAAATGAAAGCACTACAGGCCTTCAAACCAGACAGTAAGAGATCACCCATGGCTACCATAATGTCTTTTGCTCTTTTCAAGATAGCTGTCCATACCTTCCCATATACTGCAGTCTAATAATAGAGAATCAACTAAAACAGATCAAATCAAAGATTAGAAGCATTATTGTATTTCAGAACATAAATTAAATTATTTCTTATGAACATCACTTAAAATATCTTGAAACAAATGATAATTTTCCTTCAAGCTAGTGCTGTATAATCTTAATCGTTTTACTTTACATAATATTTTGCTCAAATTGCTTTCTTTGTGTCTTTTTCATAAACTCCAACAACCTAAAAGATTTTTTTAATGAGTTTGGGGACTAAGTATTGCTTATTAGTCTGCCCCAGTTTATTGTACATTGCAGATTATGCATAAAATAATTCTTTTTAGTTTTGTACAGATGTTTACATGACTATTTAGGCTTTGAGGTCAATTAAAAATGTAAGATGTTTAAGTAGGGAAAAATCAGCAACCTGCCCAATGTTTCAGAGATGCAGACAAAAATAAATCCTGTACAAAGGTACACGTTTGAACTCATTTATTTATAATGTTACCAAAATTACATAAATGCCAAAAATATTTTCCTATTTGTGCTTCTTCATTTAATAAAACTCATTCTCATTGACAAATCACAACAGAGTAAGTAGTTCTATTTATCTAGGCTGGACCACCTAGGGCATTGAAGAATTTGTCAGTAGTCAGATTGCAGCAAACACCATGTGAAATGTTCAACCAGTTGGTCTTTACCATGTAAAAAATGAGAATTAGTCTGACTTTTTGTTTGCTTCAGAGATATTTCTTGGAACAGTGCAGACCTAATTAGAGGGTAGAGATCCTAAGAGTTTTAAAAAATGGTTAAAAAGCTATTTTTTTTACCATAGTTATTAGAATTGGTCTGGACCCAGGCAACACCTGTGGGAGGCAGTGAAAGAAAGAAAAGGACTATTCAGAGAGAAGTGCACCTTATGGAAAATGGGAATGTTTAGCCTGGAGATCAGACACCACACATGGGTCAAGAAGTGAAATCTCTTTCTGTCTTAGAGCTTCCATAGGCAGATGGCTTTCGATGGAAGCTACATTCTCTCCTACAGGAGATACTCCCAGAGGAGGCAGCAGTGGAGCAGTAGTAGCTATGTTAGGTTATAGATGTGACTTACTTTTCCTAGATCTAGATTATGATGAAAAATAATTTAGATTAATGATTTAAGATTCTCTAAGAATGAAGCTGCACGGGAAAGAGATGATCATTGGTGTTTTATTGTGCTGAATAGAGCAATGGTATATATTAACATCTGATTAATACTTTCTGCTTTCCTGATTGATACTTCTTATCAGTTAAAGTATAAACCTCGTGAACTTATTCCCTCATTACAGATCATGACACACACCTAGTGAGTAGTTAATATAATTTGGAATGGATTAGTTGGAGAAGAATACTAGATGGAACATCCTGTATGCATTTTTCACTACGTGTTTCTCAGAAAATTGGTTACATATTAAGTAATTTGAAGCACTTGTCAGAAATAGACTCCTATGTCCTACCAAATATATCAGAATAATTTTAGAAATGGCATAGTTGAACATGGTAAAAGATACCTATAATCCAAGAACTCCAGAGGATAAGATAGGAAGATTCCAAGTTTGAGGTCAGCCTGACTTTCATGGAAAGTTCAAAGTCAGTCTGGAGCACACAGCAAGACTCTGTCTCAAATGAAAGGGGACTAGGGTAGGGAGAAGTAGGAACATTCATTTCTATAAGCTTAGTATTTTCAGAAGGTCTCAGGAGATTTGCCCATTGAAGTAGTATTTTCTTTCCTAATCTATTGCCAATTACTATTTGTCATTGTAGTTGAGAAAAGCCTTACTCACCCTGAAAATGAAAGTTAACAGTTCCATTTCTTTTTATGTAAGCAGCAACTGCCAGCAAATGTTCTTGCAGAATAAATGTGGGGCAAGCAATTACAGTTGCTTGCTTGGTTCTCTCTTGGTCAATATTAAAATTGTCACCAGAGGGATGCTTGTAGTGGCTGCAGTGTGAGCTTCCCATGACGAGAAATGATCATTTAATCTGTTTTCTTAACATTGTAAAATCAAGCCATGTCATGGTTTCCATGAAAATATGGCATTCCCCTGGAAAACAGAGAAGTACCCGGAAAGCACTCACCTTCTTTTCTGAGAGAAAATGTTGCTTATTATGTGCCTTCCTCTTGGCCCCAGTGTTCAGCGATCTTCCTCTTCAAAGCCGCATTAGTGTGTCTAGCTCAAAGCACCTTGGCTTTCAGTGTCTCCTTCTTTGATCCGCCTTTGCAGCAAACTGACAACAGCAGTATCAAAAGCAGTACAAATAGTACCTAAGAGCCAACCTTCACCTTGAGAAAACGCTGCAATTAGTGTATTTAAAAATTAAAGCCTGATAAATTTCTCAGCAAAATATTAAAATGTAGTAAAAGTACATAAATGGTGACTATTAGCATTTTAAGCTTGTTAATATTATTGATATTTAAGCCTAAAAATGAAATTTTAAGCAAGTTTAAAAATGCTAACATTATTAAGCACTGATAATCCATCCCTCAAATGTTTGCAAAAGTTCATAATGGTGCGTGTGTAAATTCATTTATTCAATCCTTTGATAAATGTACTTGGGGGACCTTCCACATGCCTGGTTCTTTTTTAGACTCTGTAATACAACAGTGTTCAAAATAGAGAAGGGTGCTTATGTCATGGAGTTTACATGGCATTCAGGGGAAATAAGCAACAAGAAAAAATTAAGTAAATATATAAAATTTGTTAGCAATAAATATTCTATTGATTAAAACATAAAGCCAAGAAGAATTGTTTCTAGTTTAAATAAGAACACAGAACATCTTGATTTAAAGGGAGCCTCCGAGTATAGATTAGACAGGTGAGAGAGCAACTATTTGGGGAAAGGAAAAGAATAGTTAGTACAAAGGCCCAGTGGCAAAAATATTCCTGGCATGTTTGAGGAGAAAACAATTTAACTATGAGAATGGGTTAGGTTAAAAATGAGGGATAAAATGAGAGGAAGGGAGTATAAAGAATGTAGGGTATTACAAGGAATAATCTCTGGTGTTTTTGTTAGTGAGGTCAGAAGACATTGGGAGTACTCAACTATTATGAGTAGAGAGGCAGAAACAGGGTTGATCTGATTTCAGTGTCAACAAGATCTCCTGGCAAGTGTGTTGAGAACAAAGTAGGGCAAATGCTATTATTGGCAATGATTTTGACCTCTTCCCTGAAGCAGCTTTATCTGAATTAATCTGATTATGAGGAGCATAGGTCAGAAGCAGAAGAGTCAAGTTTATTTACAAACAGAAGCTGCAGTTCAGAAACTGTGGTCAAATTAACTGATATATTTCAGAAAACTCATGGTTCAAAGATAAAGTTCACAAAGCAGCTGAATATAGGAACATCATTAACGCCAACGAATAAGTGGCTTTTTGACACCACGACTCTGCATTGCTTAGATAAATGCTTAAAGTAACACCACAGTGAAGCAAAATCTGGCGGCACTGATTTAGAATGTTTTCAGAAACCAATTTTTGTAGCTTTTAAAAATAGAAACTTGCGTTTTTGTTGTATGTCAATACAGCATATTGTTAGATTGATGAAATGTTGGAGGCTATGGATCACAGTGTACTGTGCAGAGAAATTATGCCTTTTTTTCCTAGAATATCTCCAAACCGAATTTTAGAGGAAATGTGCAAATGAACTCAAAATTTGTACAAATATCAAGCAAGTTATTTGATTTAACATAATTCATAAATGTTCTTTGTGTTCCAAGCACTTTACCACTAATGGAGGCTGCAGAAAAGTTTGTCACAGGGGTAAATGGGACAGGGAAGGTGTGTATGGTGATCATCATGCAATTTTCCCCCTCCTCCCCTTATGATAGGGAAGTGAAACTTGTAAGAATCATCTGTCACACAATGCAAATATGCATTCATTAAAGTTTTTGTAAGCATCCAGAAAAGGTAGATTCAGATTGCAATCTTTACCAAAAAAAAGTATCCTGCAAGTTTCTCTTCCAAGTGCTTTATGGATTTGTTTAATCCTTACAACAACTTTCTTGAGTATGTTTTCCTAATTTGTCAGAGGAGGAAACTTGGATTCAGGGACATTAACTATTTTGTGTAGGTCCTATAACTACAAAAAGGAAGGCTTAGGTTTGAACATAGCCATGCCTTACCACAAAGGAAGAAGAGAAAGGCATATCGGCTATACACCTGAAAGGAAAGGTGGCCTGAGATACTTGTGAGTGGCACTAATGACAATAGATAGGAACTAGCCAAAGGAGAGTTGGCTGAAGTCACCAGTGCAAGAGGATCATGTCCTTTGGCTTAATGATTCCAGAAGTGACAGGAATAGCAATACAGAGAGCAAGAGGAGTAGTATTTTAGAGAGATTATCAAATCAAATAGACACGCATAGCAAATCATCAGAGACCCAGACTCAGAATCTCACATGGAAAAAAAAGTACCTAAAAAGCTCTAAGTTTGTGTACATTTATCAATCCACATGGCTGGATTTTTCATTTTCAATAAAACTTTGTGCTTGAAAGAATTTGTTGTGTAAACTGAAGATCTTTGTAATCAAATAATATTAAAGCTAAGAGTAAAGGGGAAGAACCTTGTATTCAGTTTCTCATTTTGCCATATTCCTGTAAGAAATTCTGTTATTGTTGATTGTGCTTCAGGGAGTCAGAAAAAAAAAAAACAGGAAAACATGATTTTGGTTTGTACTTGGAAATCCATGATCTATTTTTCATTCATATTAGAGTTTCATTCATATTCATATAATAGTTTTCATTCAACCACATGAGAGGCTCTTTGTAGTACACAGACAAAAATATTCTCAGCCTCTAATAGCATCTGATCTATATTCAATATTGTTCAGTTGAATAGAATGGAATAAGAACATTATGGAAATCTGTTCTATGGATGCTATTGTTCACATTTTCTGGCTTTCAAAATGGGTCAAAGGCACAGATAGACTTTAAAATTATCACAGGACTATTACCGGAGCATTTCTTCTCCATGGGAATAGGATCAGGATCTCAGACTGGGTTTGAATGATGATAATGGAATAATGTCTGCCATTTAACTACAAGCTCAGAGTGTTGTCTTACTACTTTTCTCATTGCTGAGACAAAGTACCCAACACCCAAAGTTAAATAGGAAAAGGTTTATTCAGCTCACAGTTTGTAGAGGTTTCAGTCCATAATTGACTGGCTCCACAACAGCGTGGCTTGTCAGAGGGGGACATCTCAGCAGAACAGTTCATGGCATCCACAAAATAGCAAAAGAAACAAGGGACTTTAACAGCATTTTTCTGCCCCTTTTCTGTTATCCAGATTACTGGGATTAGGAGAGGGCCAAGCCAATCACTGAACTGATTTACGAATCACGCCCCCTTAATCCCAACACCACACAGTCAATTCGACCATCTTTAAAAAACCTTGTGACCACATGAGACTTTGGGGAGACATCTAGACACAAACCATAAAACACGTGTATGATTTTTACTTTCACCAGATAGAGAGAAACTGATACAACCTTCGACCTTTTCCTCTTACTATCTGACTGACTTAGGAGATTTTAAAATCACACTGAACTTTGCTCTCATCAGTCAAAAAGGGAAAATAATACTTATAGGCTTCTCAGATTTAAACTGTATCTGAAGAAAAGTACTAATTGCAGCTCAAAGCTATTCCAATAGTCATTATAAAAGGTGAGCCCCCTCCTTTTTTTCTGCTCCTCAACAATATAATTATTATTAGCTAAACCTGTACCTCCAAGCCAAGTGCTATCTTAGGAAAGAATGTGGACTCTGTTGAGGTATTGCTTTTGATTGTACTTCTCAGTTCTGATAATAGTTTAAAAGAGAGTGAGAGCCTGACAGTTAATAGCCCTTTTATGTATTTATCAGCAGTTTGCTTAGCTGTAACAAAAGGAAAAAGTAATTGGGAACTCCCTTTTAGCGTGTGTGATAGTTGGTTTTGGAAGATGGAGAACAGATGTGGAAGAGTGCATTCTTGGAAGAAGCATTCCAGGGGCCCCTGTGGAGAAGCAGGATATGTGTCCTGGAAGCAGATGCTTCATGAGATGATGCTAAAATTCCTGCAGTACCCTACTGCTAGTTTGTAGCAATGGCTTAGAGTCAGCGAGTCCAAGTGCTAAGAGTGAATATAGCATCCGTTTGGTTAAGAGTTTGTCACCGGTGCTACATTCTTTGATTCATATATCATGATTATTTAAGATGCTGACAGTAATGAAGTTGGGTAAAAAATCTTAAAAATTGCTTGTATTATCTTAAAAATTCTTCTATACAACCAAAATTATTTAAAAATAAAATCTTCATGATGCCTACCACAGCTTCTTGCTTCCTTGAGCCAAGGTGTCTCCATCAGTTTGTGAAAACAGCAGGATTTTGGTATTTATCAGCAGTTGCAACACTGTGTCCTTTTCCTGATCTGTATCTTTTCTAAACCATTATAGTTGACCTTGGGAACCAAAAAAAAAAAAATCTGAAAGAATATCTGGAAAAGGAAACTGGGTACTATGTGCTAGAACTAGACTAGAACTAGAAATTGGGGTTGTTTTTCAGAGAAGAAAAAACCAATGAATGATGGAGAGGTTATTTAGATGCAAAAGTTGCATGAAGCATGAAAAGCATGAACTCTTTTTATAGTTTGTCCTTATTGTGTTTTCTTATATTATTCATATGCAAACAGCATATAAAAATACACCTTAACAAAAAGGAAAACAACAGAAAGATGATGAATTTATAAATCATCTTGGGAGGAAAAGAAAAGATCACTGGTCTCATTTAGAAATTCATGGGCATTTTCTTAATCCTTAATTTTCAATATTGTTGCACCAAAAATAATCATGAAATGACCTGAAAATGTGGTTTTTGTGCAATTGTTTTTGTTCTCATTTTTACTTCTCACAAAGAACAATCTGTAAGAGGATTATTCCTGTAGTCACAACTGTCATTGGTGAGCAAAGCATTTGGTTGTTTCTAGGGGAGATGACCTGCTGCCAAACAGTTCACATGCATGAGGAACTAAGCATAGGTCAGGACATATGTTTTGACCTTTATGATTTTGGAATTTCAATCATGACAAATGTTTATTACTGAAGGCTGACTTTATAAGAAAAAGAAAAGTATTCTCCTTCTCCAGGTGAATGGAACTCCAGTAGGGTTAAAACAATTTTACAAGCTACCAAGTCTGCTGTATGCCAACAAAAACATGCTCTTGGATACCTCGTACTCAAGAAAATCAAGCTATACTGTGTGGAATAAGATATCAAACTTTTCAGATTTATTTTCATTTCTTTAATCTTGTCCCCTTTCTATCAAATTAAAACACCCTTGTTATCTTACTCATAGCAACATAGCATCACCAACTTTTCATAATATGCATTTATTCATCATATCTCATCCATTTTATTCCTAAGTGTTGAATTCTACAATGTTTGAACCAGGGTTAGAAGCAAGGAACACTGCACTTGGGATATGGGCATTCTTTAAAGCTGATAAAATGCATAGAGACTCTTTATTGTTATCACTTCCTTCATTCACAAAACAACCCTGTCATTCATTCATACACTTGCTTCCTGTATGTTCAATTTGATGTACTTTTATATAATTTTTGAAAGTAAATAGCAGGTAACATTCATGCATAACACCTGAAAGTTTTAATTTTTCTCTTGTAAAGGTGAATTTCTGCTATAAAAAGTACAATATCATTATTGTTTCAGTGATAAAATAGGAATAGATAACATATAGTCTATATTACAATTCTTAAGCTATTTCACAGAATATTTTTATCCATTATAGTTTTTAAAATACAAATTCAGTCTATTATTAAGGATTGTATATTTCATATGAATAATTTAAAACTCTCGTGAGCTCCTGAGTTGACCGTCCTTTCTCATATCCCACTTTTAAATGCTTGTCTGTTTATATTGGTACAATTTAAATATACATAGTGATCACACTCATCATAGGGATTTGTACCTGTGCATCATATATCTTGATTCCTCTTTTTTTCCCATTCTCTCCTCTCCATTCAACCCTTCTTTCCCTCCTTGTTTACAAAAGCTTTGTGTGTTTCCATTTTACCCTTTTCTCATTTTTCTCTTTTCCTTTACTTCCTTTCTCCCTCCCCTTCCCCCTCCCTAGTTTGCCTTCCCACTTGAACAATTTCTGCCTATTTCACAAAATGTATTATACATTTTGGTCCTTATTTACACTTTTGGTTTCTCACACCAGAGAAACAATGCAATATTTACACATGCGTGTCCAATTTATTTCACTTAAGAGTATGGCTCTAAGATGCATCCATTTACCTACAAATGTCTCAGTCCTTCTTTGTGAGTGTGTAGCACTCCATTGCACAAAAATATATCTTCTTTATCCACTCATTGGTTGATGGGCTATTTCCAAGATTTAGCTATTAAAAACTGTGCTGCTATCAACATGGGTGTACATGCAACATTGTGATATGATGTTTTTAATTCTTCTGGGAAAATACCCAGAAGGGGAATAGCTGGGTCGAATGGAACTTCTAATGCTAGCTTTATGAGGAATCTCCATGCTGATTTCCACAGTGATTGTACCAGTCTATATTACTTCCAACAGTGGACAAGGGTTCTCTTTTCCCCAAAGCCCCTCCAGTATTTGTTATTGGTTGATTTCTTGATAATAGCCACTTTTTCTGGAGGTGCATTATTAGCCTTTTAATTTGCCACTCTCATTTTTTCAGTTCTTTATATGTTCTAAATATTAGTCCTTTGTCTGAGGAGCAACAGTCAAATGCTTTTTCCCACTCTGTAGGTTGTCTCTCCACTCTGTTGGTGATTTCTCATGCTGTGCAAAAACATTTTAATAAAATAATATCACATTTGTTGATTCTTTGTAATATTTCCAGTGTAATTGAGGTTCTGTTCATGAAGTCTTTGGCTGGACCTATGTCTTCAAGATTTCTACCTATTCTCTCTCCTAGAAGATTTAGTGTTTCTGTTTTAATATTTAGACCTTTGAACCATTTTTATTTTAGTTTAGTGTATGACAAGAAACATGGGTCTAGTTTTGGTCTTTGGCATATGGAAAGCCAGTTTTCCTAGCACTATTATTAAAGAAACTTTCTTTCTTCCAGTGAATGTGCTTGACTCCCCAAATTTAGAGAACCAATAAAAAAATGGGCATCTGAATGAATACACACCTTTCAGATGAACAAATACAAATGTTTCTTTATATTAACAAGAAAAAAGAAACAGAAAGAAAGAAAAAAGAAGAAAGAAACAAAGATAGTAAGAGAAAAGGAGATTAAAGAAGGAAGGAATGAAGAAAGAAGAAAGGAAAGAAGGAAGGAGTAGGAAAATAGGATGATTGAGATGTTATTTTCATAGATCTCTAATTTTTCTAGAGAAAAATTCATTGTTCATTGTTCTGCTATAAAAATGCCTACATCTTCAAACAATGAGGCAAAATATAGTATTTTTCAACTGTGAAGTATTTCTTGATTAAACAATAATTCTCCTTTATACTTTTTGCTATAATGTAAATAAAATTTGTTTTATGTTTCATAATTAAGCATTAAACTTTGTAATAAATATGTACTATTTTTTATCAATTTAAACTGGCAATAATTTATAAGAATTAAAACATAAAGATAATTTTAAAATTGGAGTCTACTTGTCAATATCAAAATTGCCTCATTTAAGTATATGTATCACAAAGAGTTGTCAGGTGATGAATACCTGATTTTAAGTTAAAAAATGCACTCCATTATGTTAGAAGTGAAATGGAAATGCAATTTAGTAGGAGCAAAGTACAAATTTTCTGTATTAAGAAATTCATCTTTTTTTTTTGGATAATGGTGAGTATAAAATTGTAATTGTGTTATGATTGATGTATTTGAGTCATGAAGGGTTTTATGTTAGAATTTTGAAATTTACGATATATCAGAAACTGCGTATTTTATATTTAGTAAACAAACACGTTAGATGTTAATTTAAAGATGCATGAAGAGGTCTGTTCTCTAATCTACTTTTAGAAGATAATTGAACGAATACCTCTGAAGATCAGTATCCTAAACAACACTTCTATGCCTTCTTGTTTCCAACACCATCCTTTCCATTTTCATTCTTAGTCACTGACTCTGCTTCTTAAGTCGAGAAAATAGAAACTTGGAATATCACATCTCTCCACCTATCAGCATCTCATGTCTCTATGCCCATCTTCTTTTTTGCCAGTATAGAAGAACTGGGCTTATTGCTAGCAAATACAACCCCTTCCTCTGCTCCTCTCTTGATTTTAGACAGTGTTACAGTAATTTTTCACTTTCATTTCTTGATTCATTTTCCTAATTTGTTAGGTCTTTCCCATCAATGTTCACAATGATGTCCTTTTCTCTAATGTTAATAATAATATATCCCTAAAACCAACAACTTTTTGACACCGTATTTCTCTAGTTACAAAGCAACCCCATTGCTCTTATTTTCTTTACAGCTATAACTCGAAAAAAGTGAGTGAAAATTCATTGAAAATGACTGAAAAATAGTGAATTGATTACCTAAAACATTTCTATATCTCTCAAGTTCTTTTCCCTAACTCTCCCGTCAATCTATTATGTTCATAGAGAGAGAAGTAAAAGTTAAAGTCATTGACAGAACCTATGTCTGCAGACAGACTGTTTCCTGTTATATCTTCATGGGGCAGAGGTTTGGGGAACTTGTGTGTCTCCTTTTTTGATAGGGACATTAATCCCACCATGGAGGCCTTACCCTCATGGTCTAAGCCAGTGATGGTATACCTTTTAGAGTTTTCAATAACAAACAGCCCACTGCAACACATGTGCCATACGTTCGCCACTACTGGTTAATTATCTCCTAAATGCCTCATCTCCAAATTTCATCAAATTGGAGGTTAGGGTTTTAAAACAAGAGGTAGAGTATAAATTAAGTCTATGGTAGGGACTAAGAGTTATTCATTTTGTTCTCTGTATTTACAAAATTCATGAAATCTTGGAGCAACTTATTTTTGTGACAAAATAAGGTGGTAAAGTATCTAAACAAGACCTTGAATGAAAGATATTCTAGGTAAGAAATAAATTAAATAGAAAAAAGCTTGAAGGCAGGAATCCCTTATCAGCATTTACTTCAATAGCGTGAGAGTGCAGTAAAAAGAAAAAAAATGATGACTTCAGGAAAATATCAGAAAGTGATTTTTCTAAAGCATAAGAGGGAGTAAAGGGAGAGTCACGAGTAAGAAAAGGTGGCAGAAACTTCTGAGAGTGGATGAAAAGGAAGCCTTTCCTCAGAAGATAACATTGAAGCAAGAAAGCTTTCCTGACAGAATGAAAACTTGTCTCCCTGGAGAGAGTCTTGTGTCAAAAAGGAACAGGTGAAAAGAGCATTATGCTCAAGTAGGAAATGGCAGGAGATGGGCCTAGAAATAAAATCAGGGTTATTGAAGAAATGAATCTGATAATGCCTTCCAGTTAACAAATCATGATGTCATTTCCTCAGTTTAAAGATACTTAACACTTCAGTTATGCCTCAGAGAAATTTGAATCAATTGCAAATATTAGCCATGAGGAAAAGCTATTGGAAATGTCTAAGCAAATGACTGAGTGGCAGAAACAGCTGCATACAATGAGAACAAACTGGAAAAAGATGGACAAGATCAGGAAAAAAATGCAATGTTGGAAAAGTTCAAGCACACACCAAAAGAGAAGCTCGGACTCTTTGGAAGTCTTAGAAGTCTGAAGAAATTTCACTTGTTGCTTTGCCCACAGTGAAAACTACTTGAGATTTACTTTTACTTGATGAATATGAATTTGACACCCAAAATACCTAAATGATCTAAATATACACACTTCAGCAAATCTCTAATTGCATTAGTACTCATACTTTTGCATTGTCTTAAGCATAAACATCTAATTTAGAAGAAATAATAAGTTGTTTGCTTATTGAGAAACTTGAATGATGACAAAATGGTCCTATAGACAATTATGCAAAAAGAACAATGCTCACTGAGCGAATCTGTTGTTCTCTGATAATTATGAACTTACAATGAGGCAGTTTTTTACATTTATGTTGAAATTCTATGCTCAGATTTGAAATTTTCAGTGAGTTGTATTTCTAGAAATATACTAGAAAGCAATGTTTCCAAAAAAAATTGAACACAGACTAGTTTGAAATTTTCCAAAAGTTGCCCTTCCAGTCTCAAAATTCTGAGTAAAGCTACTTGTGGATTAGCAGTTATATCAAGTTTGAGTTGTGTAAAAACAAACTACTTAATTAGTTTAATAAAATGTAAATTTATTAAACACCTACCAGGTGTACAGCACTACTAAAATATTTATTCTTGATAAAATAAATATTAAGTCTCGATAATGGGGAAGATGTAATATTGGGAAACTGGACATACATATCAAGAGACTACAACAGTAAGTGAGAATGGGTGATAAAAAAGATAAATAAAATGATACATACTTTGCTTCTAAGTGGTGGAATACAAAATAGGTCCAAAAGATGGGTAATGTTAGCAGAAATTTGTGAGGCAAGAGTTAGAAGGATAATCTTGTGAACATTCACTTATAAATATTTTGAATTTGATGCATACACAAATTTCAAATTACAATAAGATGCTTTTTTGTTCTTATAAATCATATAAGTTCTTTTAAATAATATTGCACCTGATAGAATTTTCATTTCATTTAAAAAAAATCTATTGAGGGAATACAATCTAATGGTTTAATTATTTAACTTAAAATTTTTTTCAAAGATATATTTAGAGCTTGTTTTTTCAGGATTTTGTGGTAATGGAGTAGAGTATTTAATATAAAAAGTAGAAAAGGCTGTATTTTCCACTTTATTTTTTATGCTTTAATCTTACACCAACAAAACATTTTACTATAAATCACCACCTATTTAAAAATACATGGGAAAAGACAAACATACAAAGGTACTTTTGTATCATACAACTGATATCTAAATTCAATCTTTTGAAATTATGAGACAATGATCTTTATTCCTAACAGTCAATTTATTGGCACAAATCAATTTTTAAATTTGTCTAGAACTCTTTTCTTTGTTTATAAATGTTACTGACTTTTTCCACCTCGTTCAATATCAAAACTTTTTTTTTCTGGATGTGTTTACTTATCTGAGTAGGATATAGTTTTTATCGTGTAATTAATGTTCGCAACTATTGGAAGCTTCCCTAAGCCGTAAGAATTTAACATCATTGCTGCTCTGGAAATCATTACCATTTGGGATCCTCTTCACTACCTATTTAAAGGAAAACTATTTATGGGAAAACATGGAACTTGACAGCAAGAAAAATAAGAAAATGCAGTGTCATCTTTTCCTGCAAACCTGCTTAAATTGACTCCATTATTACTTTGGCACTACTGCTACAGAAACACTTTTTGCCAGACCACTGGTAGCTATACACTTATCTATTTTATATTTCCTTTCATAAAGAATAATAGGTTTTACCAATTAAGCTGCTTAACCCAGTGATCCGACACTTTTAAATAACCATGTACATTCACTGCTTGAAGTAAATTTTTTTCTTATTAGCAGTCTTGCATCTGGAAGAGCTGTAAAAACAACTTTGTTTTAAAATTAGAATGCTGACTCAGAAGCTTCCTGGTGCATATCTGAGTGCTCTGTCCCAGACCTGATAGCGGGGCTTCCTGAACTTTGTGGTGTAATGTATGAGAACTCCCCTGATCTAATCAACAGAAAACATGGAGCCAGCATAACCCAAAAAAGTGCACCCTTAAGGCAGCAACTGGTTTAGAGACAAGAGGGCATACGTCCTCTTATCTATGAGGGACACATACAATAATAAGAACAATCTACAATAAACTTGTTTGGAGGTGGTTCTGGTTTACATATAAGCCTGCTTAAACTGACTGAATGAATAGACATTTTCTTTTCATCACATAATGCCCGTTCATTATAAGTTAAGTTAGTCCTAATTTCTTGTGAATTTCCTAGTTCCTTGGATTACCTGCTACACTCACTGCTGCCATGAATTGGTAATCTAGGCCACCCAAACTGCCAATACAGTCTCCCTGTAGAAATATATCAGGTGCATTTAGCGGAGGCATCTTTCAGTAGAATCCTGCACCTCACTACAGCATGTGAAGAACCAGCCATTGGTTCTCCAATACCTCTCATTTCACATTATCACAGAAACGGTGCAGTTTACTAACTGCTCCTTCCTTACAGAAAACTCTGTGGCTAGAAAATTTGTTTGTTCGGTTTTAAAATATTTTCATATTTATTAATTCCAAAGTTCTGAACAACATGTACTTGTAGCATTTTGGGAAGAAGCACACTCAGGGAAGAAAGCTGTGTTTAGGGTGAAGCAAGTTGGATCATACTTTGCATAGGAACTTGCCAGAAAATATAGAACTATTGGAGAGATTGTGAAAAACTTCCATGATGATGTAAACTGCACTCCACTGTACAGTTGCTCCCAATGAGTTGGGAGCCTTGCTTTAAACTCGGTCAGGAATTTCAAAAGACATCCCTTTCACTGAGGGAATCAACTTATAAAGAGGAATGATTTATTTTGGTTCGTGGTTCCAGAGATTTCAGATCATCAGGCAGCAAAACAAAAGCAAGACTAATAATGAAAAAAACAAACCCATACTTAAGAAAACAGTTGCTAGAAAGAGGAGATTCAAATATATTAAAATAGCTTTTTAAAAATTAAAGTACTTAAATGGAGTAGATAACATTGGATTCACATTTATGGAAGTCTCACTTCAGATTAGACACTTGAATTTGAACACTTCATTTTTTAAAATCATTTATTTGCTGCTTTTTAAAAGATAGCTCCAGCTAAATATTTTTCTCTGGCTTGAAAACCAGTTGAGATCACAAGATAATTGGCATTATCGTTGTTCGAACTGTCCAAATTGTCCTTTACAGTGTCCTGCTTAAAACAATCTGAAGTAATATTTTGAATTTGTCCATTATATTTACCTCAGGAACTTTTGCTTTTTACTTTGGAGTCACTTTAGACTCTGTGTTTAGTCTTATGTAGGGCAGTAAAATGAGAGACTAAAATTACAAGAAAATTCTGGAGTTATTGTGAGAAAATGACCTCCACCTGGACAGTGCTGCATTTTTTAGTGTCCTTTAAGAAAATGACAGTAGGAATGAAACAGTGAGGGCATTTTAAAAGTGATTTCTACCCCTGGGATACTTCACATGTCTTCATATGGGCAATAACTCATTTACTTTTGTATGTTCATCGCACCAAAGAGAGAGAGAAAGAGAGACAGTAAGAGAGAGAGAGAGGTTATTCTACAAAGTGACTTAACTTAAAATGATTACTTTTATAATAATGTAAGTTCCCAGGAGTGCAACAGGAATTTAAATAAACTTAAATATACCTTCTATAGAGATGAAAATATTAAGACTTCAGAAATGAAAAAGAACTTTCTTCTGTAAAAGTTCTTTTCCTTTCCATTTTAATTTTTAAAACTTATGTAACCTTTTTTACACATTTTATAAATGCTGTCAAGACACAATTTACACATTATGAAGTTTACTTTTTTAAGTGTACATTTCAGTGTTTTAGCATATTCAGAGGCGTGTAAATTTTACTACCTAGTTTTAAAATATTTTCATTACCCATCCAAAAAAATTTAACTTGTATCATTAGGAATCATGCCTAATTCTCCCCCCTCCAATCCTATAGCAAATAGTAACCTAATTTCTTTTGTGTATTTATTCTATACATTTCATATAGTTTTAACCTACAAGATGTGATCCTTTGTAACAACTTTCATTTAGTATTTTTCAGAATGCTTCTATGTAATCATACATATATGATATGTATAACTTATTTCCTTTTATTACTAAATAACATTCTGTTGTATTACTTTCATTTGTCCATGCATCATTAGTTGATAAACATTTGAGTTGCTTCCATTTGTCAACTATTAAAAATATATGAACATTCATATGTAAAGGTGTATATAGTCTGCCAAAAAAAGATACATCAGGAAAAACATTGTGTAAGTATTTTAATACTAAATTTTATGGAGAAACCACAAGTTACTCTGGCCTCTACAATTATGAGAAGTGCTCAAAGTGGTGGCCATTAGGTTCCAAACGTTTATTAGTGTGGTGAACTGCTGCAGTGCATATACAATTTTTTGCAGGTGTGTGTGTGTTCTCATTTCTTTTGGGTATATAAGAAGCAGAGGAATTCCTGGTTTATAGTGTTGCTTCATATTTAACATTTTGAGGAAATGCTGAATTGTTTCCCAAAATTACCGTGCTATTTCACAATTCTACCAACAATGCATGAGGGTTCTATATAATTTTTAAGATGTGCAAGTCTAATTGCAGAGGTATTTTCTCTCCTCTGTTATAGAATAAGTTTCAGTTTTTATCACAATATAATATATATTGCTATACTTCTGAAATGTATCTGTCTCCTTAATCTGCAAGCAGAATTTCAGAGATGAAACTCACTTTATTTAGCTTTATGATTTCAGCATAAGTTTTAACACAGATTTTGCAAAATGTTGAATAAATAGATGATAGCAT
>RJWT010017950.1:0-19102 GCA_004365215.1 Cuniculus paca
CCCTTATTTTATAATTTTATAGAAAATATGGCCCCTATTTCCTTGAAAATGTATTTTTCTCATGTCGTATTATATTTGTGATTTATTTTATATATTAATAAAACATTATAAATCCCTCAAGATATGATATCAACATAATAGCTGGACTTAAACACCAATAAAAGCCAAACAAGAAAGGATTTTGCTAAAATTAATGAACTGAGTTTAATTTACATTTCTATTACCAACATTAGTTGTAAGAACTTCCACCTTGATTAGAATCTTGAGTAAATAAAAATATGCTAAAATTTTGTGAGTGTTTGAATTGCTTAAGTATTACAGAAAATTAGATATGACCAAGACATTTGTCTATTCAGACTAAGCATGTAAAATAACAACAGTCTACAAATACAAATTAAAAAGCTATGTTGTCTTATCTGTGCATTAACTGGTGATATTTAATTGCAGATATTGTTTTGAAGTTTTAGTCATATTAAAGTGTGTCTAAACCAGTTAATCCCTCAGTAATCTACAAACAAAAACACTGTGCTTATGTTGCCACTTTTGTTCTCAGTCTAACATAGAGGTTCTTAGATTTTCATGGATCATCAGAGTCACCTGCTGGCACATCTCCAGAGTTTCTGATTCTATGGGTCTGGGTGGGCTCAGAAATTAGGAAACCAACAAAACAACTATCCAGGTAATGCTGATGCTTTGGTCTGGGACCACACTTTGAAAAACACTGATGAAGTCTTTTGATTTACAATTACTGTTTACTTTGATCCTATTAACACCCAAGCTGGTATTTGTTGAGCCTGGCAGAGATAAATTTGAGTCTGGATTTATTTACTGGATGACTAATAAGGCAAGTTAATAGGTCTGGAGTGAAAGAAGAATGTTCAATATAGAATCCCTTCCAAGTTCGTGCCCTTGTGGGCATTTGTACTTTGAAGGCTTTCAATCACAATGCACATGTGGGCAATTCCTGGTTTATGAATGGCTTGTTTTCCAAAGTTTGTTGCTTCTCTTTGAATGTCCCACAGATGGCAGAACTAACTAGTGGGAAAAAAAAATCCTCTTAAATTTATGTGCGTCTGAACCAAGTATGAGTTAACTCTCATTTTCCACTACTTGTAAGGAAATATGTGACCCAAGTTAATAATAATTAAAATTCACTGGGAAATTTAAAAATCTCCAAAATACTTTCATTTATATCATCTCATTAAGTTCTCCAACTAATCCTCTAAGGGATGTTTTCATTGTAATAACTTTAAAGACATGTCCTGCCTTACGACATACCATTAGTATATAATGGAGTCAGGTTTAGAATCCAAGGCCCTTAAACTTTAAAAACCCTGTACTTGTTCCACTGGCCGTGCTACTTCCGAGGGCCACATAATAATTCGAGATTCTGGGGACATACATTAGTCATCTTTTTAGGGGCTAGGCAAAATAACTGACACATGAAACTTAGAGGAGGAGAGGTTCATTTTAGCTCACAGTTTCAGAGGGTTCAGCCTATGGTTGACTGGCTCTAAGGCACAGACAACATGGCAGAGAGGCATGAAAAAGAGAGGGGTTCACCTCATAGCAGCCAGAAGCAGAGAGAGAGGGGAGGGTGCTGGCAGTAAGTATTCACCTCTCTGGGTCACACTCCTAGTGACCCATCTCTGCCAACTAGGCCCTCCCTGCTAACAATACATTTAACTATGAATTCATCAATGAATTAATGTTCTGTTGAGTAAGTGCCCCATGATCCAGTCACCTTCCAAAAGGCCCATTTGTGAACATGTGAAATTTTGTGGAATTGTTCAGATCTAAACCATAACAGGACATGCTCATGCCTGAAAGTGTAACCTCTGAATTTAGATTTTTAAAACCTATTTTCCTTTAATTTCCTGAGCTTGGTGCTTGCTCATCTTGGATCTAGAGTTCCTCCTTAGTATTTTACACCTTAATCCTTGACACTTTTCTATTTTAGCTGTACTTACTGGATTTGACCTCTTATTTGTTGAGATAACTTTTATTTCTGCCTGACAATTTAGGTTCCATTGTAACTAAACAAACATTTTCTAGAAAGGCTTAGATTTCAGGCTATGAGCCTTTTGATTTCTGAGTCAGAAAGTCCCTTGAGTAAAGTTTTTTCTTGGGGTTCAACCTCTGCATGGAGTGATAAAGAAAACTAAATAACATCTTTTCTTGAAAAGCAAACTATCTCATACTTAATACCAATAGGGGCTTCTCCAGTTTTGATTTGGTAACCTGGCCATTATTCTGATGGATGAGACTTCCGATGTGACTGATGAATTTAGGGAGAAGCCAAGTTATCGTGATTATGGCAATATGTGAGGCTTTTACTCATAATCTAGAGCATCAGTGCATAAGTATATGGTTCACAGGTCCTTTTAGATATTACTCATTAGTCGGTAAAATATGGAGCAACATTAGGTGGCCAGGTGTCCACCGAGGATGCCAGTCTGACAAGGCACATTCCTGGCCTGAAGAAGACTCCAGACTAACAGTCCTTATGCTACATTTTTTTTTCATACATCCCTTGAGTCATATAAAGACTTAATCTTCAGTTGTCCAAAGTGCCAATTTTATAAATGCAGTGGTAGAAGACAAGTGAAGCATCCAGCAGCCTCAATTAGCACAAATGTAGGTACACACCATTAAGATGAAGAAGGATACGGGGCATGTCTGCCCGACTAAAGAAACGCCGGTGATGGAGGCAGAGCAGTGCCGCCAGAAACAAGGGGGTTGAGGTTGCCTTCAGGCCCATGGAGAGTTAATGCTAGCCCTCTTTAGACATGAAAAATAATAATTAAACACTGCTTGTCAATTAATGCCAACTTAAAGAAAGGCCCTACACTTAGATTAAGTGAGGAGTGCGGGTTGCTTGAAAACAGCAAGAAAAGAGGAGGGAAAAGGGTATAAAATAATGGAAGAGATAAGGTGAAAAAAAAGAGAATAATTAAACACACATGTACTTTCACAGAGTTGGGGCACTCATATTTCTAATTAGAATTTCAATGCAGGAGCCCAATTTAACCTTAGGGAGTCTTTATATTCATGTCACTGTTGTACACAGCAATCAATCCAACTCTGGCATCTTACTTGCAAGTTGAATTTTCATATTACATTAGTGGAGCTCCAGTCTCTTTGTATCTTTAATGGATATTTTCTTTTTAGATCTTTAGTATGTGTTTTGTCTTCTAGAAAACTCTATGCTGAGAGGAACAATAGCCATTTAGATACAGGAATTCAAAAGAGTCAGTGGCTTCCTGACATTAACCCATTTCTTTCTTGACAAATGCAGTCCTGGTACTTTTGGAATCATCATCTATCATGTCTGCTTGACTGCATTGAGAGGAGTAATCGATGTATGTTCAACAAAACAGCCTGGTGCACTAGGCAGTGGATGGGAAATAAAAGAATCCAGAATTCTGTCTCCTATGACTGGAGAAGCAGCAAATATCAGGCCACTTTGTAGTTCATTTCCTCCCAAATCTCTGAGATGGAATTTTAAGTTTGCCCTTCCATTTTACTATACTCAGGAGATTAATATTTAACTAACAGTAGTTTCTGGAACATATTGAACCACAGCCTATTGTTCTAAATAATGAAAAGGTCAGTAGTTCAAGTCCTGTACCTTACCAAATAGGCAACCGAGGCCAGAAAAGCTAAATATTTTGCCATGATAAGATGTAGGAAGTGATTTAAATTCATACTATATAATGTAGAACTCAGTAAATCGAGTTCCCACTCTCAAGTGAGAATTTATGACCTTCACACTTACTTTTTTGAACAGGTTCTAATCTAACAATCCTATACTCCTTTTTAGGCCTGAAAAGATCTTACACACTACCGTAAACCATTCAGGTGCAACTACCAAAGTGTTGTGTGTCCTAGAGAAGGCTTGGACTGTGGACATCCTTGAATCATCCTTATCTGTCTCCTGAGGAAAAGCAGCTTCTAAGGAAGTGAACTTACTGGCTCCAAGAATTGGGGGAAGCAGAGCAGGGGAATGTAAGCACTCCACCCTGGAGGTTGGCAGAGCTCAGATTATCTATTATCTATCTATCTATCTATCTATCTATCTATCTATCTATCTATTATCTATCAATCTATCATCTGTCTGTCTGTCTCTCTGAAGATTTCTTCTGGGAACTGGCTTACATGATTAAGGAAGCTGAGAAGTCCTGCAATATGCTATCTAAGGCTACGGAACTAGGAAAGCTGGTAGTATAAATTGGATAAGGTGGAGATTGGAAGTAGCGTGCTGATGTAAATTAGTCTGAAGGATCAATAACCAGGAGTTCTGATGTCCAAGAACAAGAGGAGACAGATGTCCCAATTTAAGGACAGGGAAAGAGGCACACACACACACACACACACGCACACACACACGGTGGGGGAGAGAGGGAGAGAGTCTTCCATCTTTTTTTCTATTTTTTTTCTGGTAAGGTTCTCAATGGATTAAATGGTGCTTGCCCACATTGGCAAGAGATCTTTACTAGGTTTACTAATTCAAATGTTAATTTATTTTGGGAACAGTCTCACAAACACACCTAGAAATAATGTTTTTCCAGCTACTTGGACATCACTTAGAGCAATTAAGCTGACATATAAAAATGGATTATCATACTTTGACTGTAGAGTAGAATGAGGGAATGAAGGTCTTCCTTTTGATGCCCTGTCAGTAACTGACAAATTGCTTGCTGGAGGTGTTGTGTGGAAGCAGAATGTTTCTCTTGAGGGTGCCCGGAGCTCTGGGTATGAGGTCTGAGAGTGAATCAGAAGTTGATAAGAAAATCTAGAGGTTTTGGCAATGATAGACAACATTCAGAATATGTAGTTCATAAAAAACCCATCTCAGAATAGAAATAGGAAGATAAAGAAAATATGGAAAATATAAATGATTTTGGAGAATATAGGGCACTCAGGAAATTAGGGATTCCATCAGGAAAAATAAAAATGAATGGAGAAAAAGAAATAAGTACACAAGGAATAGAAGACAATTTCCCTGTATTAAAGAAGAATTTGAGCCATACATTGAAAGGGCTCATGAGTTCCAGGAATAATTTTGAAGAAAAAAAAATCCAAGTAACAAAAAACAGCCCAGTCATAGCCTGATAATCTTCTTGAGCTCAAAGATAAAAGGAAAATGATATGAATTCACAGAAAGAAGGAACAAACTGTTTTCGAGAGAGTAAGAAACTGACAAAATTAGATCTCTCATATGTAATACTGGAAATTAGAAGACAATAGAATTTATCTGAAGTTTACAGAGAGACAAGGAAGGCAATTCAAGCATCCTATATCTACTCAAAATATTCCTCATTTATTTGGGCAAATGAAAAATATTTGATTATATATAGTGATTCAAAGAATATATTATCTTCATTACACATCTGGGGAGAATATTCAAAAAGACCTTTAACAAACAACAACTGAAGGAAGAAAGAGGGTGTGTGTGTGTGTGTGTGTGTGTGTGCACGCGCGCGCACATACACGAATAAACAATAACAGTATGAAGGTGCTAAAAGTAATATCAATGGTAATTAAAGATTCTTGAAATAGAAGTAATATGATTCATGATGCAAAACTTAGGATTTGGGTATGGTAAGTGGGGCGCAGATTGGAGGAAGTAAAAATGTTTCTGTGAATAGTCACTTGAACAAAATAGTGTGGATTGTGTTTTATGTATAATTTTGGCATCTTATTCCTTACTGATTTTTTGCATTTAAACTTGATTTAAAAATATTGCTTTAAAGTAGCTTTTATTTTGATTACCATGTTCTTTGGCACCCCCTTAAATTTTGTACTGAGACAAATGCCTCTCTTGCTTTTCCTGAGTCCCAACCTAGGGAGTCAAAATAAGGAAACAGAAAACAGTAGCCACAAAGCCAAGTAGGGGAACTTTCTAAGAAAGATATCAACAGAAGTAGCATAGGATGAGATCTGAGGTGAGGTCGGTGGGTCCGGCGCTAGGCCAGCCGTAACATTGGTAGTAAGTAAGCTAGCAAGGTAGGCACAGGTCTTAATGTGAGGTTAGGAATTGGAGGCCACACATGATGATGATTAAGCACAGGATTGCTTTTAGAAATGATAAAGTCCGTTGTTAACAATTCCAGTAAGATTTTGCCCTTGAGGATGATGTGAATATTTCTTAAGAAATCACTTGGAGTTAGATGTCATCAAAATCAAACAGCCTCCATTTCTCTTGGACTATTGAGGCAGCTTTGAGATGAAAATGGCCTTTAAAAAGAACTTACTAAGAAGTCCATGCCTCCTTAGATGTCTCATAGCCAGAAAAACAACAAGGCTTTCAAAAGTCATTGTTATCTCACATAGGTAGCCGTGCCTGTGGAAATGATTTGTTCTCTTTTCTTGCACATCCTTCATTACACACATGCACTTCTGAAGGAATAAAAATAGGGAACTTAGACCCTTTTTAAAGGCCCTCTTCATACCAGACTCCATTTAGGTCCTGTTCTTCCTGTACACACTTTGAGAAGGGTTGCCAAGGAAACCCGAAACAAAGCCGACTTTATGCTCTCAATGCTGGAAAATGCACCCAGCACCTCAAATCTTTATACATTACTGAGGATTGACAATCTCCTTCCCTTTTTCTAACTGGAGTTTTAAGGAGATCCTTAAAGTACTTCAAATTCTTTTTCTTTAAATCTGGGATACAGTAGCTAGGGAGTTGAATTTCTTATCTTTTGGCTACTTTTCAAGTGTTTTGTCATTATTTCACAGTTTATACATTCAAGAGTAAATATTACAATATTAGTAGCTCTCCATTTGAAAAAAATGGATGGCTTATATAACAAATGAAGAAAATGCAGTTTTCATTCCTTGCTGATTTCTACAGCATCACCTTTGAGTAATATTGCCATGGCTTATATGTTAATTTTAGAACTCCTAAGGCTAGAGTTGCTGTCAGTGCTATCACTATTGCTATTTCTCAGAATATGTAGCTTAGTGACTTGCTAACACCTCAAAATCTTTTGTATATAAATTGGCTAGTTATGAGAACTAATTGTCCTAACTGAATAAGGGTCATTTTCAACATTGCAAACTGATATATTTGGTTTAATCTATTAAATTTGTCTTTTGCATTATGTTCCTAGAATAGGAAAAATGTATTAATCAAGTCTGTGATGTGGGGGAAATAAATCCCCTCATACTCAGCTAGGAGGAGGGGTGCTAGACTAGAGAAATCAGACAAGTTTCACATTGAAAAAGGAATGGACTTTGTAGGCAGAGTACCTAGGTGGCAATGACTTGTTGAAACTTAACAGAGAAAGAAGGTACCCAGAATCAGGTCGCCCAGTTAAGGTCTGGAAAGGATGGTCATGGAAACAATCAGGATCTGTGAGGATGTGTGGGTTTGTGTTCCAAAACAACCAAGTTAAACTTTTCCCGTGATCTTCTTGTCCTGAAGGGCACTCTTTTCTTGACCGTATCTTGCTGCAGGGTATTGTTTCTGGGAAACCACACAACCTCTCGGAAGAGATGAATGTGAAGTTGTGAGAAGCACAGGGACTCGCGCCAGCCACCTGAGTCAGAAGGAGGCAGCCCAGAGAAGCAGCACTTCAGGAGGTGTGGCAGCTATCATGTGATAATCATATCCTTGGAGAATCGCGAATCCAGAGCAGTACCTCTTGCCTTACAATGCCCTAGGGTGTGATTATCTTATGATAACCACCTTAAAGATGTCTTTTTTGCTCAATTAACACATATTTCCATGAAAATTAGCTATCAAGATGAGTTACAAAATACAGATATTTAACATGACAGGTTAAAATAGTGCAGATGTCTTCATCCAATTATTGCAATTTGCACTCTGGACAAGAAAAACTACTTGGGTGAGTGATCCAACTTGCTAACATTTATAGGTTTTGTAATTGTATATGATTACAAGATTTTTTCATATTGGACAAACTTTATATTTTTACCAGCAAAGCTGTCTTTCTGAAAGGCAGACTCAGGCAGGTTTATATGAGTGTCTTCATCTCCCATCAATTTGTTCTGTTTGGACCTGCCTTTTTACAATGCTTCCCCAGGGATTCCAATACATTTTTTTTTCATCCATTCTGTAGCATGCAATGAGAAAGAGCCAGGCCATTTGCTTTTTGAGCATTTGCTGGCAGAGAGTAAGACACACTTGTCATGAGTGCACATGGGCTGGGAATATTTTTTGAGAATAAATGGGGCAGGAAAGTGAGGGAAAGTTTGTTCACTGCAGAAGAAGTTGGTATTTGTTTGAATTCTTTTTGAATTGCAGAATACTGTAATATCTTGGACTGGAATGCCTATATGGACTGTGCATTCCCTATCTGAAAAAAAGTGGATCCATTCATATAATCTCTTTCTTTCCAGCTTAGCATTCTGTGCTTCTGAAATGAAAGCACATACTGTCCAATCTTTGGTAGATGAAATGACTAGGCCCTTCCTAAGCTCTACAACAGTGGAGGCTAACCGTTGACAGCATCTGGATACATTTTTGGTTGTTACAACAGAGGAGCATTACCTCTGACATATTATGAATAGAGACCTGAGAGGCTGCTAAACATTCTACAGTGCACAGGACACCCTTCCTCCCCCACCGAATAATTATCCAGTCCCAACCTTGGAGTGCTTAGTTTGAGAAACCTTGGTCTAGGGTAAGTTTCTCAATGTCTCTAATCCTTAGCATCTTCATCTGTAAAATGGAGATAATCATATCCGCCTAAATCAGTTTCTGCGAGAATTCAGTGAAAGCATTGTGTGTGACAGTTAGCACTTTCTGGCAGGTAATATAGACTAAGTGTCAGCAGTTGTCATTATTTATGGTATTTCATAGTGCCAACAATATTTTTAAAAAATATTTGCTATATATGTGGAAGAAAAATTCTTTCAAGTAAAATTTTCTATGACTATCAGATACACTAACTACTTGAAAGATTTTCTGGACTGCTAGAACAACCTATCATATAGTTTTCACCTATTGGTTGTCCCTAGACTTAGAGCATCACATGAATTGAGAACATGATAGAAATGCAAAATCTTGGAGACTATGGTTAAACAAGCCCTCCAGATGATTCTTATGCAGGTTAGAGTTTGAGAACCTCTGCTCTGCCATATACCTTGGGAATAATTCCTCCAAGTGAGAACTGGGTCTCATCCTTTTAATCTCTTCCAACACCTGGTTGAGTGCTTCATATGTGGTAGGTACTTGGTAACATGATTGAATGTTATAAAGAGCTAATTCATAGCAGGACCTGATCCTACATTTCTGACAATTGTTTCCACAGCTTGGCATTGACTGATGTTGACAGATACAATGGAGATACACCTCAGATCCTAATTTTTCTCTGTCTGCTGCAGGTGTAAGGCAGCATGCCTGTGGGCTAAAGAGGCCTCTTGTGCTCACAAGTTGAGACCTGCCAGCATAGCTCAAGTGATCCTATACCTTAGCTAGGGCCAAACAAAGGGAGAGGTTTCATTAGAAATAATTAAATCCAAATGAAACAAACCTAGGAGTTCAGCACAACTGTAGCTGTGGCTGTCATAAAAAAATTATTCCTCTATTGTTTTCACTGGGGGGCAGGAATTTTGGATCTAATGAACAAATGCTTTGGGAATATTTGTATGCACATTTGGGTTAGTGGTGTAAATGTCATTTTCTGAGTCTCCTTTTCAGTATTTGAAATGGAATCATCTTAAAAATACAAATTACACTATTACATATGGGACCAAGAAGAAACATATTCACTTAAACTTAAGGTCATCTTCTCCCATACAGTATATACATACAGCTGTTAATACCCTTGCAATATCTGGGTTGACCTGTCTAGTGATAGGTTTTTAAGTTACAAATGTGAAAAATAAATGTGAGGGAGTTAGCATATTTGGGGAATAGCTTTTAAGTATATTTTAAAAACTATTTGCTACATAAAATATATACAGCATACAGTAAAATCTTGGTTTGTGAGCATAATTCATTCTGGAAACATGCTTATAATTTAAAGCACTTGTACATTAAAGCGAATTTACCCATAAAAAATAATGAAAACTCAGATGATTCATTCTGCAATGCAAAAATATTCATATAAAATGATTATAATATTGCAATACAATATAAAATAATAAAGAAAATATAAAATACAAAGAAAAATAAATTAACCTGCATTTACCTTTGAAAACCTTCATGGCTGGTGTGAGGGAGATAAGAGACAGGTGGGTTATTATTCAGAACGACTCACACTATCACCAATGAAATCACTGCTATCTATTAGCTCAATGCAATCTTTTTCTTTTTGTGCAACATTAACAAGAAACTTACCTAATGACACTTGCTTTTTCCTCTTTTTGAAGATTCCATGGAAATGAGACATTGCATTGTCCTTAAACATTCATTGCTACAGGTTTACTTGGGTGGTGCTTTTCTACAAAATTTTGCACTGCTTCTCACATTTTACACATCTCCCTAATCTCATTTAGAGTGGGGGATTCCTCCAACTTTTTTATCTTTTTTGCTACAGAGATCTCCTCCCTTACCTCTGGCTGTTGGGAGACACTCACCCACAATCCTGCAGAGAGAGAAGAAAGAGAGAGAGAATCATTGGCTCAATTTTGATCATGTGATGTTTGGCATCACATACTATTTGTATTGCAAGACATCACTTGTTTATCAAGTTAAAATTTATTAGAAATGTTTGCTTGTCTTGCAGAACACTAGCAGAACAAGTTACTTGCAATTGAAGGTTTTACTGTATATGTATAAATTGTAAAGCATAATTGTAAACTGGACACCTGAGTCCATCTTCAGACTTAAACAATGGAACATTACCAATGTCACTTGTTCATTGCAAAGCCCCTGGTTGTCCACTTTCCACCCAAGTTTCCACTATCCTGAAAGATGCTCTAGAATCATTTAAATCCATAGTTATTAATTCACATTTACATTAACGTTTCCTTCTTTGTAAACTTTGTATGAATGATATCATATTGAATGTATTTGTGTTACTCAACTTTCTGTCATTGTAATAAATTTCTGACATAAACAACTGAGAAGGAGAAAGGTTTACTTGGGCTCATGAGTTCAGAGGTATTAGTCCATAATTGCTGGACTTTGATGCTTTGGAAACTGTGGTAGCATAGCACTTATTGGCAGGAGCCTGTGGCAGCAGAGACTGCTCATCACACGGCAGACAGGAAAGGAATGGGACAGGGAGAGAGACAGAGAGGAGAGAGACAGAGATAGAGACAGAGAGAGAAAGGGCACAGTGCATGTCTTAGATGGCACAACTTTCTCCTACGATGCCTTACCTCTTGGAGGTTCCACTACCTTCCAACGTTGCCTCAAACTGGCAAGCAAGACTTGAGCACACAAGCCTTTGGGGGACAATTAAGAACCAAACCACAACAGTATTCTTTTGTGACCTAATTTTTTTCATTCAGCACTATCCACGTATTTGTGAATCCTCTACTGAATTATAATCCATTTTGTGATTGCATTACAGTTTATTCATCTTTTTGCCCACCCGAGATTTATGTTCACTTGCTTTTACATTTTTGATGGACGGTACCAATTGAAAAAGCTTTCTTGCACGTGAATATATCCCCAGCCCCTTTATATGGAAAATATAGAAATTCAACAAGTTGTTTGAACTCTGGGGCTCAAGGTACCTCCTATACCGTGCATTTTGGTGATTTGTGATCTTTGTATGTCTGTTTAATCTATTACACTCTGAGTCCTTTATAGGTCAATAAATACCTATTTTATTTCCACTTCTCTAGCACCTAGTGTTTGGTACATAGTAGATGTGTTAGTAGGGTACATAGTTGTGACAGGAAAAACTCAAACCAGATTCATTTTAATGAAAGAATCTCTGGTTGGTTTACCTGAGAATTTCAGGTATGATCCCGAGCAACTTTAGCCTCCTATTATTCCAGCATCCAGACCCTCAGAAAAGAGACATTTACTATGAGTTCTTGGAACCACTGTCGAAGGCCTGAATTTGTTCCTTTTCTCATTTCTGTATCAATGATTGTGGTTCCAGGTCTGAGATGCTATAGTTGCTTTACACCCAAGTCAAATATCCTACTTGTGGGGTTCTGTATAGATTGTCTGTGCTAAAAATACGAACGAAGCGAATCTTTGGAAGCAAAAGACAATAAGCAGATGTAAAAATAAGAAATACCTATTATAATAGATGCTCCACAAATTTTAGTTGAATAATAATCAAAAAATAAACATAGAATAATTTAAGATCACACAAATAGAAATTGGTCAGAGATGGTATGTTATGGGTAAGACTTTAGTTTGTAAGATGATCTAAGAGGTACCTTAAAATGAAAGGTCTCTTTCTGATGGTAAAAAGAAGAAAAAGGAAGGGGAAAAGGTAAGAGTTTTGGTTATTTCAGCATAAATTGCGAGGCTAGGCACTGAATGCCTAAGAGATGCTGGGGATGATGGGACAGTAAAAACGGATCTCTTAATAGGGTCTGGAATGTGGTTTTTATGAAATACAGGTATGAGATCAATTGTAGTGTCAAGAAAGTTGAATATGTAGAGCAAGGGATAGAGCAGCTACTAATGCCAGTTTTGAGATCACACATACATACAGGCACACAAAATTTGCTTTTCTTGAAGAAAAGTTTTTTATCAGTTTCATCTTCACTTAGTTCTGTAGGGTCTACTTTAGGGATACAGGAATACCCCTCATATCAAAAAGAAGATTAAAATATGGGAAATATTTGCTTTATGAAAGGTTAATGTAAGTAGTAGCTATGAAAAGAGATATATACAAGGCATATTCATCTCTCTTGATATTATTGCCATCATCATTTTGTAAAAAACTTAAATTGGATCAGAGAGAATGGTCTCTATTCCTTATGCATAAACATAAGAGATATTTCTGAACAGAGAGTTTGAACTTGAGACCCAGTTAAGTCTTTCATTCTGGGAGGGTATTTACAACTCCTACACTGTGACAAAGTCATGAAAATCACAGCAACACAAGGAAGAATATTTTCTTCTAAAGCTATGAAATTTCAGTTGACTGGGATTATTTCCACAAGAAATAAGACGATGAAGAACTCATGTCTATCAAGCCTGGGCAACGCTGCGGTGATCTTGCCCCCCACTCATGCCACTGGCCCTTGTCTATTTCCCCATTTTTTGTGCTTCTTACATGGTGGAATATCCTTTTTTCTTGGAGTCCTTTCCTTTTTTGCTCTTCTTCATTCCCACAGGTCCTAGCTGTTCCTGTTTATTTCACTATTACCTCTATACATGTAATTGCAGATTGTCATCTCGAAACACAGTTTTAAGTATCTATAGGCTGTCCTCTAGATTTTAAACTCATGTTCTCAGGCAAGCTGCACAATGTCACTTCATGGTAATTTATTACCTTGACCTCTCTGTTTTATTTAGTGACATCATAATTTCCTAGGCAAAAAACAGAGTCATCCATAACCTTTTAATTTTCTTTCTGATAGCTAAATTATTTAATATTAATGATAGACAAGAGAATGTCTTCTTATGTTCTTATTGTTGTTACCTTAGCTAAATCTCTCAATACTTCTGGTCTGCTTTCTCTAATATCCTTTTTGCACATCTTGTCTATCCTATCATCAATCCATCTTTGGTAATCAAGACCAGATTCCTCTTTTTAAGTGCACTTCTAATTTCACCTGGTCCCACATTAAAAACAAAAACAAAGTTTCACTGGCTTCCTAGTTCCTACATAATTTACAATAAACTCCTCTCTGGTATTTAGTGTTTTCTATAAATTAATTTAATTATTACACAATCCTAAAAAGCTTCATTTTATAAGAAAGTACTGAAAGTGAAAGAGTTTAAATGACTTGCTTTGAATCACACAGCTAATTGAGAATGCAATAAGAATTAGAATCCAAGTAGAGTTCACAGACAGTCACTGGTCTTTTGCTTCTCTTATCAAATTTCTAATCATGCCTTAACGTCCATCGAAATCCTCTCCACCAATCAGGGCCCGTATAAGTGCTGCCTCCTCAATGATGCCTATTTTGGTCTTCACAAATAGTGGTGATTTTCCCCTGCTTTGAGCAGCACAACAATTTATTTTTCTACATTTCTCCCACTATACATACCATGCATGGTAATTTAGTTTCTCTCTATTTTTATTTCTTCACTAAATAAATGAGGTGCTCTTTTTACTTGGAAGGAGGTCACAGTCTTGTGTCTTGTAGCACCTAGAAAAGAGACTTTCAAAGTGTAATGCTCACTGAATTTATTTCAGGTTATTGGAATCATAAAGAACTTTTTCCCAAGTCCTGAAACCAAGTCAGAAAAATGGAAGTGTTTCTTTGCGCTTAAAAAAAATAATTATTTGTGGTAAGATATAATCCAAGAAAGACAGTTTCTCAGCATTACTTTATATTGAACTTCTGCACATTTTGATTTTTAATTCCATACTGGAGTTACTTAACAGTTCAAAATTATGAATAAAATAACAAGGGGAACTTACGTTTTTTCAAACCTTGCTAAACTTCACACCTTATACGCAATTCAAATAAAGCATCCTGGAAACCCTTCTAACTCTCAGATATATTAAACATTTAACTTTGTTCTTTGCTTCAAGGTGTTATGTTTCTTTGTTTTGTAATGCTTACCCACACTCTTGTTCCTCTTTTCTGCTTCTTTGAAACAGTGAGGGACCCAATACAACACTCGTTTAAACACAAATGTGTATAAACTCATCTTTCTGCTTTAGGTGTCACCACTAGTGTATTGAACTCCTAAAGACCCATTACCAATCTGATACCTAGGCCCCAGGTCTCCAGCTTCAATTAAAACCCTCAGTCTGATACAAAAATAGAACACAGAAGAGAATCTGAGATCAGAATTTTTCAGAATAGGAGGTCTAATCACTAAAGAGTAAATCATTTAATGAGATTTGACCTAATCATATCTTCATTTTGTCACTCCATGATCTTTTTTGTATTTCTCTGACTACAAAAGTTAATATTCAGTTGTAGATTTTTTTCTGGAACTATATTCCAATGTAAAAAGTAAGTGTATATGTCTATTTGTCACACAATTTATAATAGAAGTGGCAAATATTTGGTGTGTTGCCAGAATTCATGATATCTGTTTCTCAATCCCTGGCACCATGAAATGTCTTAGGTGCACAGTGAAAAGAGACGACAGTCACTAATGGAGGACACAGTCATGCTAATAAGATTGCTACTAACATGAGACGAAGTTGAGATTTCTGCATATAAATAAGTTGAGAAGCAATCAGGCAGCATCTACTTGAAATCAATTGCTAGAAGCTCTGGTTACGTAGTGGAATTATACTCTTTTGTCAGTGGATTTTAATTTCTTATTCTTTAAAAAAAATCCTGTGCATAAAGTATGTATGTGATAAACTCTGGCTGTAGTGCACCAAATACTATTCCTTAAAAAGGGTGAGTCTCCTTCCTAAGAGTCAAGTTATGGACTAAGAGTTTCCAAGTTGAACATTTTCTCATAGTGTCTCAGCCCCAGAATTTTTGGTAGATATTGTGCCAGGCTCTGATACTGTGGCAGGAGAAAAAGAGGAGATACCTTAAAGGATGATAACCTCTGTAGAGCTGAAGGCATGTTTTATGGCCAGGAATAGTTGTTTGTTGAATAGTCTACCTCTCTGGGGAAATCATCCTTTAAATGGCATCCATAGTTTGCAGTGTGATACCCAGGTCATTTTGAGAGTGTAAGGAAATCTTTCTGGGGAGGTAGGTCAGCAGAATCAAAGTAGGTCATCTATGGATAATGGATGCCATATTCATTTCAAAATGTCATATGGTCGATGGTCAGTATACCACCAGAATATCTGAACTCTCCAATACCCTACAATGGAGTTTTGTCTCAGTTCACATTATGTGTTCACATGAACTAATTGTTATTACCTTAACATTGTTAGTTCACTTTATATAGGAACATGTTTATATATAAAATAATAAAAATTTGAACTCTTCTCTTTCCTAGAGAAGTATTGTTTGAATAAATGAGATAATATGGATAGTAAATCTTAAAAAAGGGTTATATGGATTCAAAACATCATTTACATTTTTAAATAGTGGATGCCAATGTGTCCTAGAAACAATGATTCTATTTCATTTAAGTCAAATTTAACACATAGTTTCTGAGTTCTGACTGAGGGTCAGATAGTGCGTTAAGTAGGTACCAAGATGCCCCGTAAGGAAGACATAGTCTCTGACTTCAGAAGTTTTATTGTAGCAGAGTAGGCTGGTATTTATAAGGCATAGAAGTAATAAACAAGGAATTTTTAAAAGTAATATACATAGCTTACTTACATCTCCATTTATCTTTTAACACCTTGAAGTGGAAGGGGTTTTAATGATTATTGCAGTGAATACGTATGGCAGGATCTTCTTTTCTGTCTTTTTTTTGTTGTTGTTTTTTGAGGCAGAGTCTGGCCTTGTGCTCGCTTGTATAGCCCCAGCTGGTCTTGAACTCATAGTGATCCTTCTGCCTCAGCTTCTCAAATGCTGGGATTATAGGCATGCACCGCCATTGCCAGCTAGGTTTTTCATCAGTGTTTGTCAAATGGAAATAATGTCAGTTACTTACCTAATGTTCATATCTACACTGTCATTCTATTTGAGAAAATTAAGGTCATGTGATCCTAGGTACTTTTTACAGAAAAAAGTCCAGTTGTTATTTAGTGTTCATCCAATGATAGACACTACACCAATTGCTTTTTATGTATAGTCCTATTGAATACTCACAATCACTCACCTGAAAGTTACGTATTATTTTATAGATGCTGAGATGCGTTGAAGTCAAATAACCTGTTTAAATCCCACAGTTTATAAATGGAATATATAGGTTTTTAAATCCTGGCTTGTCTAATTCCAAAGCCCTTTTTTCTCAACTGCCACACAGAACAGCATTTAAGATTCTTTTTTTTAAAGGCCAATAACTTGGAAGAAACACTTTATTAAGTTTTCAGAATTTTAATTCTGTAATAAAAAAATTTCTAAGAAATAATGTTGAAAGTATTTTAGTCAGCGGTACAAAATAGTATTGGTGTTGACAGAGACTCTCAACCCATCTGGTCAGACAGGACAGGCTATGGTCTTATTCCCACGGTGCTGGACAGGAGTGTAAATTTAACTGGGAGCAGAGGAGTGTGGTGAGGGGGCGGTGAGCTCCGGCACATTTACTGAAGTTCAGGGCTCGTGTGGGCATTCATCTTTGGGATGATGCGAGATCTCTATAAGTGCAAACAAAACAATTACTATTTTCTTTTTAACTTCCTCCCGGCCTTGTTCCTTTTCTTGTTGCCAGATCTTTCCAAGCACTGACTTCTCTGTGCTATCGTGGTGTTGGGGAGGTGCTGATAGGATAGAGAATTTCATGTCGATTCAGGCTGGGCCGATGCTAGTTGTAGTGATGACTAATTCTTTCCTCACTTACTTGCATGTGTACCCTCATTAGCTGAAGCCAAATGAGAAGCTGTAGGACTGTGTGTTCAACACCAAACACTTGTCCTGGGGAAGCACTGTAAGGCAACAAATAACCAACTTAGCAGCATTCTCTACTTCTTTTCATAACAGGTTTCCCTCAACGTAAATTAGTGTGGTATAGTGAAAAAAAGGTTCCAAGGGCAGGGAAGTGGTTTCTAGGGGTTGACTACTAACTAGTCAATAATAGTTAGTCACCGTTCCTCTGTGGAACTCAGTTTCTTTGTCTATGACATATGGGTCTTGGATTAGATAATTTGTGAAATCTCTGAAGGTCATTAAGAAGATAAATGATGTGTGCAAAGAAATTTGATTTAGAACACTTTCAATTGGCTTTGACCCCTTTCACAAGCTGTAAAAATCTGAGCAACTATTCTATAAGCATACACACACACACAGACACACACACACACACATAATATTAGAATATGAATCTTACACTCCCTATTTTATGGGGTATTGTGATAATTATGTAGAAACGATATTTACAAATACATTTAATAATTTGTGAAGTGCTTTGCAAAATTGAGGTTCCATCAAGATTTTACTTTTATTCTTCCAACTAAACATTCAAATTATTTTTGTACTAGAGTATGATCTTAAATAGGATGTGAGGAGCTAAGTTTCAGTTATCATCTCTTAAGTAACTTCTTAAGACAAGGCCTTGGACATAATGCTGTGTCAAGTAATCCCTTAAATAAGTGAGAAAAATAACATTCTTGTGCAACACAACTTGCAATAAATGTGTGCAGGTTCTGAGGAATAAAGAGTTAAAGAACTTCTGATAATTTAGTACTGGTATTCTATTCAGCTGTTTACATGTATAAGATGTTCTTAAAGAAAACTTTCCTTTTCTGTAGACATCATAAAAGTCTTAATTTTTTAAAAAAGGTATTATATTTAAGAAGGAGAAATAAAAATTAAAAGTTTGAACAAGGTGAAAGAATAAGTAAGATTGGCAACTCAAATCATGTAGCAATCGTATACAAAGATGTGATCAGAGTCACGATTATATCTTACAAAGTCATGTATTTCATTGTGTTGGGAATAGTTGAGATTTTATATTAGCTAAGAGATAGCTTTATTTATTTATTCACTTTTATCATAAATATGTGTTACTTTATGCATTAAAATCCATTATCTGAGTGGCTCATAGATGAATTCGGTCCCCAGATATAAGTTCTCATGAGCATGTCTGAATAGCAGGTCTTGGATTATTGACCACTTGCCATAGAACCTGCTGCCTTCTTTTTCAGGAGACTCTAGATTGCTGGAATGAACACCCAGAACGCAGTTACACAGGATAAGGAGGTTAGCAATTACAGTGTCTGGTTATCGCCTCCCTTTTAGATTCTGAGGGAGGCGAGGCAACATGGGGGCAAGAGCCATGGGGAAGGCACCTGAGTGTCTCTTGGGGCTCCAGTTTATGTATCTGTGCATGAAGGGTGTCATTGTTTCAAGAGGTCTTTGAACCTGATTAGGACATGGAGTAAAACCAGAGAGTATGTCGTAGCAGTGGACTATGTGGGGGATGACAGGGTTGTTATACCCGTTTGGGTCTGAATACTGACTTCACCCACTTACCACAGAAGGAATCTGTTAGTATCCTCTT